>JAPYYQ010000146.1:0-207977 GCA_030522585.1 Anagyrus pseudococci | reverse complement strand
TAACATTGGAAGTATATCCGAGCAATGCTATTTGGATATAGCAATTTTTACAATAGTAGGTTGTAATTTTTACTAGAAATTTTTCTCAGTGTATATACGAGAGAGAGAGCGACTGGGGGGAGGGAGCAAGGGAAGCACTGCGAACCACATTCTCTACCTGTGTGGCGGAGACCTCACTCCTTCTCTTTCTCTCTCGCTCGGGAAGAAGCTGCAGAGCCCAATATCTCTCTCTCTCTTCTTTTCTCCGAGAGTCCTTCCTTGTCCTCGAGCTTCTCCTGCTTCTCTCTCTCTCTCTCTCTCCTCTAAAACAAAGAGCAGCACACTCGACTTTGGCCGCCGCGCGCGTTGTTCCAACATCACCCTCATTATGAAACAATTTCCACGTCCTCCTCCCTCGGTCTCCTCGCCATCTCTACCTTCACCTCCTCCTCCTGCTCTCCAGCTTCTCATCTGCTGAAGCAGTAACCGCAGCAGAAGCAGCAGCGGCAGCTCGAGAAAGAAGCGCATATAGAGTGCTGCTGCTGCTGATGGTGGTGATGAAGCGAGAGAGAGAGAGAGAGAGAGAGGAAAAAGCGTCGGAGGGAATGAAAGCGAGAGATAGCCGGGGGGTGGAGGCCAGGAGCGTAAAGGCCTGTTAGGCCAATTGTCATGCGGCTCTTATTAGTAGGAGGTTCGCCTTTTCTCGATAATCACGCCGGGGAATTACTAAAGGGCCCCTCTCTCTCTCTCTCTCTCTCTCTCTCTCTCTCTCTCCCGAAAGATCCTATATGTGCCTTCTTCGTTTATGTGCGTGTGCGACCGGTCAATCGCACAGGTGTGCGCGCTCGGCCGTGTGGGTGTGCGAGTGAGGCTGCGGTCCCTGGTCCTTTTGGAATGCCGAACCCGCGAGCCGATTGAATTATCCCCCCAAACGAGCCTCCCATGCGTCTCTAAATAAGACGAGCGTGCGCGCGCCCAACAGACAGAGAGAGAGAGAGAGAGAGACTCTGCCTGTCTGTGTGCGTGCGTTGCTTCGCTCGGCAGAGTCTCCTCTATCTCGCGCTCTCTCTCTCTCTCTCTCTGATGCAGGAGAATATAGGAGCCGTGAATTATACGTTCGGAGGGCCGAGGCGCGCGCGGCTCCTTTTTCGCGCACGCTTTTGAGAGCTCTCCCCCTCTCAATCTCCTATACCGCCGCTGCTGTTGTCGTTGATTTTATTTTTTCCTCCATCTCTCTCTCACTCTTCACTTTAGCCACTGTCGCTCCTTTTTTTTCGCGCATGTACCGCTCGCCGCTGGATACGTCTGCCCTCCTCGCGTACGCGTCTCGGGTGTGTGTACACACGCGCAGGTAGTATATAACCAAGATTGCCTCCTTCTCTTTTTCTCTCTGCCAAAGATATATCCCTCTCCTCGCGCTTCTTACATACCGAGAGCATTCGGTCTCGTTTAATTTTTACGGCCGCCTCTCGTCCGTAGGCCCATCCTCGGCTTATTCTCATACCTTCCTTGTTTATTTCTCTCGTTTCACTTTACTTTGCCTCTTGCTCTTCTTAACGCTTACTGCTCATTTGCGACGAGCGTCTGTGCCCGCTGTAATTTCTTGTAATTGAACGTTTCCCCGGGTGCTTTGGTATATACGGCATACACCTCGTTCTTTTTTTCTTTGCCACCTGAAAAGGGAGTTGGACGTAAGTGTAGCTGCGGGTAAGGGGAGCCACCTCTGTCACGGAGGCGAAGAACTTGCTCGATTTGCCGCTTTGGCGAATTTGCCGACGCGTCACGCGTGTGGCGTGCCACTCGATGCGCCGCCTCATACTACTTACCGCCGCTCCATAATTGAAAAAATAAACAGACAGCTCGGCTGTTGGGGCGACAACCGAAAATCTAAGAAGCACGCGCTGATTACGCGGAGTATACAGACGAGGGTACAAGGAGACAGAACGCTAAGGTAAAGGAGCTGGGGGGAGTGTCGCTTTATTGGCGGCGCAGATATCAAGGTGTGGCAGCTCTCCTCGCAGCGCAATCTCTGGCCGGCGCGCGCTCTATCCCACGAGAGTTGCGAGTTACGCAAAGCAGCCTCTCCGTCTCCCGATGCTACGCCCACTTTAGAGCTCCAAGCTGAATAATCGATCCGCGCCCGAGAGAGCCAGCGTAAGCGCTCGATCCAGGCCTCTATTCGCGGGGACACGCGCACGCTCTGTAGGATTAGCTCTACTCTCGACTCTCTGTGTCTACGCGCCTGAAGAAGGTCAACAATTTTTAGGCATCGACGGCCGAATCTATGTCTACGTGTGCGCGCCTTAAGATGAAACGCGCCCAGGTGTCAATGAATTTCGATGCCGAGAGAACATAAATTTTAAAGCGGAGAGCGGAGGAAAAAGGATTTCTTATTTCGGCCGACCAGTGCCGAGGTGTATCTACTTGCGAGATAGGACCGAGTGTGGGAAAGAGTTGAAGGAGGATTTATCTTTTTTTTTTTTCAAATGAAGAGAATTCTGCTGTTTCGTTTTTTTTTGGCTTAACCTTTCCGAGTTTATTCACTATTTACACACACTTCATCATGTGTACAAGTGATTAATAATAATAATAATAATTATAATAATAATAATAAAAATAATAATAAAACAATTATTGCGTGGTGCGTCCGACATGAGTAAAAATTCTACGCTTTTCTTTCTCTCGAGAGCAATATACATGGGAATTAGTTTTTTTATATTTTTTTTCTTGTTTTCAATATATAATATATAATATATAATATTTATATATTTATATAAGTAATATACTTTACAATATTTTTTATTTACAATGTGTACACGAGATTACCTATTCACACATTTTACAATGACGAACGAGTCCACGCATGTGTGCGTCTGTGTGTGATATACATATATACGCTTGGCGATCGTAACGGCCGTCATTAGTAATCGTTATATTAACAACAATGCATTTTATACAAATATAATACACGCGTTATCCTTCATTCGCTTAAAAAAAAGGTTGATAAAAAAAATAATAAAAAAAAATAAGAAGTGTCTCGTACCTCTCGATCGCGTTCACCTTAAGCTCTATCCGTTTCTCTCTCTCTCTCTCTCTCTCTCACACACACACACACTCTCACTCTCGATTTACAAGACAGAAATTTATTAGACAATATATTAAAGAGAAAACAGAGAGGTAATAAATAGTAATCCTTAGGCAGGTACGGTTTTTACGATAAATATTACAGATTTAGCGAAAAGTATTTAAAAAGGAAAAGAACGAAACGAGCTACAGGTTGATAGAAGATAAGAAAATCAATAAAAATCACATCAAACAATCGTTAATAGCTTTTTTTGTCGTTTAATCGTTAATCATAGCTGCGAGATATTAGATTCGTTAATTCGAATAAAAGAGCGAGCATATAAAAAAAAAAGAACTGAGCCGACCTTGCGTCATCATATTGAAACGACAAATCCAACGAGCTCCGTAGAAAATTGAAGAAATAAAAATCAAAAGCACAGCTCGGCGCATTATTGGCGTTAAGGTATACGCGAAAGAAAGGATGGCACGGTGTCGGGGTATATTACACGTACAAGCTTGCCGATTTCACGCGCTATGGAGAAAGAGCGAGAGCGCGAGAGTGAAAAAGATGACGGTAAACGTGTGTACACGGCGTCTCTGCCAAGGGGATTCATCGACTTTTCCGCGCATCGGAAAATCACCGGGGTAGAGAGAGAGAGAGGGGGCGAAGGGGAAGGGGGCAAGAGAGAGAGATAAACGACAGCTCTAAGATGTATATAAAAAAGGGGTAGGGTAGAGGAAGAAGGGAAAAGGGGAGGGGAGGCTACGTGCACGCCGGGTTGTTGACTGGCTCTCTGCTCAATGACGCAAGATCGGCACTTTCTCGCTCTCTGCCGCCGCCGCGTGTGCGTGGCCGTGCAGACACGCGCGCGAAAACGCACACGCGGGAGCCCTCTTTGCTACCCGCTCGCTGAGAGATCGGCGCGCGTTATTCCTTGGCTCACTATCGCCGAGGCTGCTGTCAAGTCTGCCCCCGACGACGTTCTCTCTCTTGCTCGCTCGCTCGCTCGCATACACAGAACACTCACACACACACACACACACACACACATGCATGCGCGCTGACTATATAAATCTATACCGGTTTTCTCGGCAGCCTTATTAATAAATTATACGCGAGCCCAAGGAGCTTCGACTTCTTCGCCTATCTCGAGCCTTGCTCTCTCTCTCTCTCTTTCTTTCTCATTCGCTTTCCTGATCCTCTTTCTCCTCGCTCTTGCTTCATCTCACACACACACACACACACATTTTTTTCTAATTTTTATAATCTTCATCATCGACGACCAAGCTGCTTTTGCTCTCTTGCATTTGTGATTGCCAAAGAGCCGACGAATCTGCCGATACAAGTTTATCGAAAAATGAGATGTTACCGATTTATTCCCAACGATGTATGTGATTTGTGTATGTGTTATATGTTTCCATCGTTTCCTTCTCACTTTGCAAAGCCAACTCAGCCAACGCTCGGTAATCAATTTCCTCGCGATTTCTTCGAAACTATTAAAAAAAAAAAATTCAATTTTAAAAAATCACCTACTTAACCGAATACGCAATTTTATTTTCTTTATTTAAATATTATGCACAATACGCGTGTATAAAAATGAAAAAAACAGTTTTATAGTTTTTTTCTTTTTTCTTTATAAATTAAATACGTAACAGCGCGACTCGTTTGCGCGTTCAATTCGCTTCAGTATAAAAAAAAAACTATGTCAATCACTTCCTCGTGTGCGCGTGAGAAAGAAAGAGAGAGATGGATACCTTAGCGTGTCACGGTGCCCAAAAAGTTCTCGTTCTTCGAGCGCAAATATACCTCGGCTGCGACACACATCAAACCCGTAGTCCGAGGCACGTGTACGTATATACATATACGAGTTTGTGTACGTGTGTGTGTGAGCGCGCGTGCCTCTCTCCTTTTTTCGATTTCTCCAGGCTCCTCGATATCACCTCTATCTTTAACCCGCTCTCGGGGCTCGGAAATAAAACTCCTCCTTCCCCCTCCTCCGTCTTGCTCTCCTCGATAATCGCTTTTTTTTCTCTCTCTCTCTCTCTCACTCACTCTCTCACTCTCGGCCTCTCGAAGGCAAAGAAACGCTCGTTTATCGTCCTCATCGTCGTCATCCTTGCACGGGCTCTCCGATAAAAGCCGCGAAGAGAACCTCCTCGAGCAGCTTCGGACGTATCTTCGCACGAGCGACGAAATAAACAAAACAAAAAAGTAACTCACTCGCGATCGTTCTCGAACAAAGAGAGACACTAGGAGACTCGTAACGCACCTGTATACTTTTGTTTTTAATCCGCACTTTGGCCTCCGTGGGCCGGTCCGCATCGACGCGGCTCGGGCCCGACAGCTCGCACTTGCAACGCACATCGTTCATTGTTCGTTTTTTGCTTCTTTTTTTTTTCAAATAACAAAACATTTCGCGCATAAGCATAGGCAATACGAAAAGAAGGGGAAAAGACACGAAGGAGCATAGGGAAATGTGTAAGAGAGAAGAAGAGAAAAAAAATAACAAGAAGGTGAATATAAATACACAGTCGCTTAGCGAAAAAATCTCTCTTTTCCGCAATCCGTCACGACACTGTACTATGTAGCGTAGAAGGGCAAACTTGAGCGCACAATAGTTCAATAATAATCAGGGGGACGGGGCGGGGGCGGGGGCGGGGGGGGGGGTATAACGAAGAGGGAGAGGGTGCGAGATCGATTCAGCGGCATCCGCATCCAAGAACCGACATGTCCTGATAGTTCTTCAGGACGACCTTGTTCTCCTCGTCGAGATAAAGCATGGATATGGATCCGAGGGAGGTGGGGACGCAGCAGGCCTTCGGCACGAGGCTCGGATTCGTCGAGTAGACGAGATTCTGGACGATCGCGTGGTTCGTCGAGTTGAGGTGGTCGGAGAGCGGGAAGGGACAGTCGCCGTGGCAGTAGAAAGCGTCGTAGCCCGGGGGCGCGACTATCCAGTCGTTCCAGCCGACGTCCGCGAAGTCGACGTAGAGCGGATGCCTGCGGCAGTTCTCCCGGCCGTCCTTGCGCCGGTTCTTGTTGCGCTGGGCCGCGCGCCGCGCCCGCCGCTCCATTATGTCGCTCGCGCTCGACATCTTCTTCCGGCCGTCGTCCGTGTAGGTGTAGAGGGTCGGCCGGGCGCGCTGCCAGCTCTCCGACTCGTCCTCCGCGCTCCGGCGCAGCCGCACGTGCTCCCGGTTCCTGTGCGGACTCGTCGCTCCGACGGGCTTGCCTGACACCTGCGTACACCCAACAGCCCAAACGAAAGAGAGATTAATCGATGCCACCTCGGGTATAGCTCGTTGTATTCTCGTTTTTTTTTTGTCTACTCACGTGCAGGAGGAGGCCGTGGTTGTGCTTGCTGCCGCCGAGGGCCTCGGCCTCGGCGAGCCAGCGGTCGACCGCCGGCCGCACGTCCAGGCTGACGCTCGCGTTCGAGCGGACGTCGAGGAGCTTGCTGTCGAGGAGCCGCAGGAGGGGCTTGCTCTTGCCCCGGACGCCGGGGCGCACGATGTCGTGGACCATCAGTCGGACGAGGGAGGACTTGCTCGACGGCTCCTCCTTCTCATCGTGCGGCAGGCTGTTGCGGCTGAGGCTGAGCTCGGCTGCCCGGAGACGCTCGTTCCCCGGGATGCCGCTCACGTCGAAGGCCAGGCGGAAACGGTGCGCCGACTTGAACGTCTCGTCGAGATCGCTTTCTGTGGACAATCGGGCAAAGCACGAGTGCACGCTTTATTAACAAGCTTAGATTTGCTTCTCTTTTACGGGATGGGAGAGCTTGCAAGGGGAATCGGGACTGTTGATGTTGCTGTGCCGCGGTTGAACATCCCCGAGCTTATATTTATAGAGGGAAAACGAGTTTTTCGGACTATTATAGATGCGAAGTGAGAAATCTCGCAGAGAGGGATATGAAAAGGCGAGAACAATGGACGCGCCTTTTCCTATTTTATAATAAAAATATAGGAAAGGCGAAAGCGTTGAATTTTTAATTTTCTAAATTTATTCGAAATCGTGGCGGCGATCTTGCAAGTTTTGGATTTTTAACGAAAAAATAAATATTTTACTGCCATCTACGGAAATTTACGTTTTATCCGACGTTAAAACTGCCCGAGTAGAGCGCAATCGTAATTTTAACGATTCCGAGAATCCGAAATTTTGTGCTTCGGCCAAACATCCGACTTATGGCTTCTGTGTTTTATGTGTAAAATTGAAAACGTCAATGTTCAAAGCGAACTTGGAAGAAGAAGAAGAAGAAGAGAAAAAATCGTCAATGACACATAAAAGCATTAAAACGTGGATGGAAATTAAAAAAAAATAAAAAAAAGCTCGAAAAATGTAGGATGACATGATTAACTGATATTCTCGTGACGAAATTCGTGATCTCTTCCTTCTTCTTCTTCTTTTTTTTTACTCAACGTGCCGTATATAGCTGAAGCAACACGTGAGAGATAGTCCAGCGGCACATTTTTCAATTTCTGTCTACCCACGAGCGCGTCTACACACACATATAGGCTCAGCAAGGTTGTCATGTTAATGAATGAAACTAACGGTCATCAGCATATAGGCAATATGAATATGTGAATCGAGCGGCTAAAAATAGCGAGTTTTAAACATTTCAGAAACGCGCGCTCGTATATATATATATATATATATATATAAGCTGGCTTTTTGGAAATGTTCGCGAAACCGAACACACGCGCTTATACATAAGTCCCCGCATATGTGCAGGATACACGAAAGCGAAATCGGCTCTTTTTCGAGGTCCTTGCTCCGAGTTTATAATATTCTTCCTCGGTTTAATCGTTATTTTGATGATCGTCAAATGAACGTGTATTATACCGACAAATATTTTCACAAACTGCGTAAAAAAAGAGAAAAAAAATATAACGAACCTTATGAATTAGTCAAATGGCGATTATATTATTTCGTTTACGAAATCAAATGCGCGTCGAAAACAAGTTTTTTTAATTTCTTTATCGCAGGCTCGAAAACAAATCGGTCGTATCGTTCGTCTTGTTTACAATGTCACTTGACAAATCCGTCAACATCCTTTGGTCCCCCGTACACTCGAGTTTCGTCATCGCCAAAATTTCTCAATGTATATCTCTTCTCAACAGAATCGAATTAACACTGCTAGCAATGAAAAAAAAGGCCACTCGAATCAATTATAAAATCGTGGTAAATTCGATTTACACCCGCAAGTATATACCTTCCAGCGCTACCTATATAAGCTCGCGGGTAAAAAGCGAATTCGGCGGGACAAGTCCAGTCAAGGTAGAAATCGAAGAAAAAAAAAGAAAAAAAAGCAGAGAAGGGGTAAAGCTCGCGCGGAATGCCGAGTACGCGCGCGCGTATGCGTACACGTATACACGGGGCGCACGCGATATTCGGAATCCCGGCGGCCCAGTTCCGGGCGAGTCGGGCGCGCGCCTTAGCGGCAGAGCCGGCGGCTGGTAGACGTTTGTGCCAGCCGAGCCCGCGGGGGATATAATGGCCCGGCTACTCTCTCGCGCGGGGGAGAAACGGAGACTCGTTGCCGGCGGCCACGGAATGCCGCTGAACGTTAGCCGCTTCTGCTGGACACTGATGACAGTCCCTCTCTCTCTCTCCCTCTCCTCTTGCCGAGGAGCTTACGGGCCAATCGGCTCGAGGCGGCGCGTAATGACGCCCGGCTCGCCCAAGGGGAGGAAGATAGAATTTTGCACCGAGCCTGCTGCTACGGTGATTAAAGAGCGCTACGAGAGCATCACGCGACTCTCCTACCCCTTCAGAGAGAGAGTGAGCACGACGAGCTAAGACTACGTTTCCACTCACGCAGTTTCCGACCGAGTCTATGCGAATTTAACAGGCGTGTAGGCTAGTCAGAGCGAGGGATGAGCCTCAAACGAGAGCGTGTGTATACACAGTCCAAGAGCAGTAGTAATAGTAGTAGTTGAGCAAAGGGGTACAGGGGCGGGGGGGGGATACGGGGCGGTCTGAATTCCTCAGGATCGCCGAGAGAGCGGGAGGAGGCTCGTTTGGATGAGGCGAAACGGAGATGGAGAGAAAGAAAAGGGCCCTCTCACGTCTCACTCTCGTCGTCCTCGGGGGTATATAGCTTGTACGGCAGCGCAAACGAGCCGCGGCAAGCGCAAAAGCCGCCTTTTTTTTCTTCTTCCTCCTCCTCCTCCCCATGCTTCTACCCAAGAGCAGAGGGGCACACGCGAGTCCGAAGCGAAGGAGACGAAAAGGAGACGAAGCTACTAGCCGAGTGAGCGAGGAAGGGAGGGAGAACGGCAGAGGGGGGCGGCGGCCCATAAGTTCGGGGCAAATTGTGCAGTAAGCGGAATCCATTATCCGCTGATATAATATATTATCCCCGGCGCTCTCTGCTGCCTCCCTCTCTTGCTGCCGCTGCTGCTGCCGGCAGAGGACCACCCCGGTGAGAGAAGCTCTCTCTCTCTCTCTCTCTCGAGCCAGTTTCATTGTTCCCCGCGATTTATGCGGCCGCAGCCTGGCCTTCTCTACCTCCTCCACCTTCTCTCTCCTCTTCTCAACTGCACCGATCTTCAGCCTCTCCAGCCCCCTCCCCGCTCTCCTCCTCCTCGGCTTCGTCTTTTTTTCCCTCCCACCCCCTTTGCAGCTCTCTATCTCTCTCTCTTTCACCGGGATGACGCGGTATACGGGGGCTGCATCTCACCGCGAGGGGAAAACGAATACGCTATATGTATATATATACGCGTAAGCCAAGGCGCTGGATTCGCGCACTTAAAATGCCATTCGTCTCAATTATCGTGGCGGCGGGTCTTGCGGCTATGCCGGGCCTTACTCCCGGCTATTCACTCTCTTTCTCTTGCTTGAGAAGCGTCATTCTGTGGGCAAGTGTCGCGAGTGCGCCGATCGCTCTCCTCCTCGGCTTTATTGCGCGGTAATTGGCTGGGCCCCCCCGACGATATCATGCGCGCCCTTGCTAAGACCTGATTTATTATACGCCCCCCCACACACGCTCACGACGAGAGCGCGGCTCTGTTCTCTCTCTCAGAGCACCCTAGACCTACTATATACCTGCACCTTCTCGTTCGCTCGTTTTCTCGATCCTCGATCGTTGATAGAGCAATGGGTGGCAAGGGAGGAAGAGATCGGGAAAAAATCGGTAATGACGATTATTGCTGATCTGACTGCAGAGCTGTTGCGATATGTTTTCCAGCTATTTAATGGTACACGCGTGCTTACGACTCGAACGCTCGGTGGAAAATTAGAGCGATCTATACATCAAACTTTGAAAACTGCGACTATACCCGGAATACCGGCCTGTTGACTTTCCGCTGAAATTGTTGCGTCTCTGGGATTTGAAAAAGACTTTCGATCCAAGGCTAACGCTATAGGTAAGTTTGAAAAAATTTTTTTTTATATGTTTACCGATAATCACGCGCGACCTGCCGTCCGGTTTAAATATAAACTCGCGACTGCCGCGCGTTGACAAGCCGTTGATACGGTCAATTGAAAATTGCAACGTGACGCTCGCGCTCGCGCGCGATTAATGGACTATATAATTTTGAGCTTTATTTATAGAATATTAATCCATGAATATTCACAAGCACCAGCGTCAATACTTTATTATTATCTGCATATTCATGGCTGCTTGCTTATATAGTGCATTCAATTTGAGCAACGATCGCAAAAATACTGCCACCGCGCGCGCGCGTTTGCGATATGTTAGACGCGCTTGGAAAACGGAGCTAGACCAGTTTTCTTACAGCTTCGTGTGAGCGCGTGTGCTTCATTTAAATGTTGTGTGTGTATATATATCTGTCCTGAATACGAGCACTCGCTTAATTTTCATTTACGGTAATGAGCAAATCGTTGGAAAATGTCGATTAGTTTTTGCCTCGAATAAACACGCAAACAGAATTTTGAAAAAAATTCGCGGCAAGCGTATACGTTACGTATAGATTCTCAATTTGGTCGCGACGCGCGAAAGTGTAACGAGAAAAAATTGCGTGTTTTTAATGCGTTCGCAGAAACACCGAGCGCATCTGCTGCGTAACGATCGCGCATATAAAGAGACGGACTACGTCATGAGATCGGGGGTGGGTGGGGGGGAGGAGAAAGAGATGTGTATACGCGAGTCCTGTAAAACGGGGTGGGAGAAGGGAACGGAAACTTTCTTACGTCGAGAAGCCGCGCGGGGCCCGCGACGCAGGACTTTTTATTCGAGTTAAATTTTTGGCGAAAGAGAGAAAGAAGACGGAGAAACGAGAGGAAGCGAGTGAGAGAGAGAGAAAGGAAAAACAGGCTCCGAGCGAGCTGTCGCAACCGATCGTTCGCGGTAAACAATGAAAAAGATTTAAAAATAGCTCGTGCGCGCGCTGAGTGAGCGCTCGATTCGACCGATTGAAAAAAAAAAATATTTTTTAAAAAAAGAAGAGCTACAAAACAAACGTGTCTCGTCTCTCGGTTATTGTGGCGTTTTATATCTTTCTCGTCCTCTGTCGTCGGAGAAAGAGAAAACGGAAGTTTAACGGCCGATCTCTGATTGCTATCGCGCGCGTGTACGTGTAGCCGAGCTTTATAAAACAAAAAAAAAGAGAGGAATCGGTAAGAAGATTAGACAGTTGGATAAATCATTAGAACCTAAATCGCCGTATTAAAAGCCTGGCAAACAACGTATAAACGCGCGCTCTGCAACACGCGAGTGCACAAGTTGCTCTCTCTCTCTCTCTCTCGCTCTTGCCGTCGTATTTTTATACCGATCACCGAGCTATAAATAAATTTGCATCCCGAGGAATGCAGAAGGCAAAAGGAAAGCCAGGAGTGTTACAACCTCTCTCTCTCTCTCTCTCTCTCTCTCTCTCTCTCTCTCTCTTCGGCTGAGAAAGGATCGGCTGGCCATTCCCGAGAGCGTGTCCGTATGTATATACGTATATAAGGATATCTGCTGGTATCCGGATTATAAAAATATATCGGTCCGGGAGCGTGAAAATTCACGACCTTCCGTGAGGACGGCGATAACGTATAGTCGCAGGGGGAGCTTGCGCCATGGAGAGAGAGAGAGATAAGGAAAAAGCAGGTTTTCTCGAGTAGGCTTCCGAGAAAGCGGGCTGTGCACACCCCGAGAGAGAGCGGAGCGTAGTTCGCAATTGTAGGCTCTCGGTGAAAGATGGAAAATGCGAGAAACGCCACGCGCACTGTAATAAACCGAGAAAGAGGGAGAGAGAGAGAGAGAGAGAGCGCTGTGTAGGGATGTCGTAGCGCCAGGCGGGCCACCTGTCGAGCCGAAGAGGCCGGAAGGACGCGCCGTTTGTAACCGATACCGACCCCACGTACATAACGACGCGTCCTCCTCCCCTGCTGGGATGATCCGCCAGCGGCGGTCCCCCCCCTACCCTATACCCTCTCTGGAAGCAAGGGACGACGGACAAAGTCCACGCGCCTCTTGGCCTGTATCATAGCCGAAACGCGCGCGCGCCCGCTCCTTAGGGCTCTCTCTCTCTCTCTCTCTCCAGTCGTAATTCACCGATCCTTAGGCCCGCTTGGGAAAACCAAGACTTGCTGGCCGAAAGTAGACAAGCCACCAGGGGTAAGGGAGCCGAGGAGTAGTTGGGGGAAGGAAGACAGGGAGAAACCCGCCTTGAAGTTGCTTTGGTTATCGCGGGAGAGGAGCCGGCTCACCTCCAAAGTATCGCTTCCTTTTCACCTTGCCGCTCTCCGATCTCTCTCTCTTTGGTGCCTCATTGGAATTTTTCTCGTGAGATGCAACTCTCTGCGGACGATTCTCACTCGTACACGCCCGTCCGCCCTCTCTTCCCCCTCGGCGAGCTGCGGGAGGAGAGAGAGCGTGGGATTGTCCTTTCCGGATTTTTCGGATGCTTTTGGCGCATCTCTCGTATGCTGTTTACGCGAGTGTGCCCCGCTTACCGACCCAACGGCTGGGCAAGAGCATTTCAGTACGCGCTGTACTTGCGCCAGCTTTACCATTGAATAACCCTTTTATTCTCTAGTCTCTTGTTTCGACTTATTCTATGGTAGCATTTGAATCAATCTCGGCATGTAGCCGTAATCTCTCGGTAAAAGCCACAATAGACGAACATCGCGTTTCATTAAAATATCCCGTTACGCGCGATACATCGACTCCTTCGCTCTACGCATATCCCCCTCTCGAGCTTTCTATCTCGTTCGCGCGGCGTTGGCATTCTATTCCCGCTCTGTGGGACTTTCGATCGTGACTCAATTAACGCGAGCGAAGGTCGACAATAATACCAAGCGTAACAACAACAACAACAACGTATAGGGCGTGCAGAATAGGATAATGGTATTCGAGCTAGAGAGTATATAAATCAGGGGCTAATCACTCACCGACATGGAGGAAGGTGCGGACGGTATTGGCGTTGCCGGCGTTGATGCCGCGCTTGGCCACGTCGACGACGCCCGCGCTCGTCTGCCGCCTGTACAACTGGCGTATCTGCTCGGGCACGTGGGCCTGGCCGGGGCGGATCGGCCGGGGCCGCCTCGAGAAGCCGAGGAGCGAGAGGAGGCTCGCCTCCAAGCCGGCGATCGCCCTGGCCCGCTCGGCCTCGTCCATCTTACCCTCCTGCATTTGATCCTCGGGCTTCTGATCCCGTTGCTCTTTGTAATTCTGATGCTGCCGCTGGTTACGCTCGTTGCTGAGCTCGGCGCTCGCAAGCAGCGCACCCGCTGCCGCCAACACCAGTCTCAGCAGCAGCGACATGCGCATCGTGACCGGTAAGTCACTGCTCGCTCACTGCCTCTCTCCTGCAACACACGTTACAATTGTTACCGATTAGTTTCTTTTTTAGACTTTTCCATTGGATTATTGCGGGTCTTATTTGGCGACCATCATTTTTTGTTTCTTTTAAAACTCGATAATTTGCAAAAAGGACAAAAAAAAACTCTCGGGAGCGCGCGACTTGTCAAAATGGAATACATCGAAAAGCTCTCGCGACGTCATCCAAGATTTTTTTACAATCGGTCATTTGCATTCTCATGCATGACTAGCGCTCATCGTGGCGCTAAACGTCTAACGTAATACCATAATTATTCATTATTATCCAAACATTCCGTTCGCTCGTACGTAGTTGCTCCGTCGTATTAGCCGCGGAGTTTCATCGAGAGAGAGAGAGAGAGAGAGAGAGAGAGAGAGAAAAAGACTCTTTGTGCGGCAAAGCGGCTTTGAATATGAATGTAGCATCGCGTGCGCAGCCTCTCGGCAAAATGCGTACTAGCCAAGCAGTCTACTCTGCGTCTCCTCGGAGAAAAATGCAGTCGTTGATTTTTCTTTACATTTCTACACTGTTATAATTACAACGTAAAATTCGCGTACAGTCATCGTCGCGTGCGAACGGGGAAATAAACGAAACGGAAGGATCGATAAAGATTATTAATTGCAGCTTACGGCGTTTGCGGAAATCTAAAAATACACGGCGATCGAGTATCGAAGAGAAAAAAAAGGAGGCGGAATTCAAAATACCAGCTTGGCAAATTGCGCAGGCATGCAGATACTTATGCGTCGATAATTAAAAGTCACGGTGTACAAAAGCACAGCGTCTCCGCGCGCGTTAGCGTCGCTTTCGAAAATAGACAGCGTCATTTATACGCCTCTCGTCTTGCGCATCTGCGAAATTCGTTCGCGGAGGCCGGCGTACACAGAGATTTTTCCGCTTGTCGTTTTCATCGCGCGAAAAATTCCGTCCCTGTTTATCGCCACTGCAGTCTACCGCAAAAAGCTCCGGGGAAAAAAAGCTCGAGCAAAAAAAACGCACAGAGCGCGTCGACGTAGTTGAGTATAAAATCGCTCGGAGAAGGAGGAAGCTGAAGCACCAGACTTGCTGGCGCGCTTATGCGAGAGAGAGAGAGAGAGAGAGAGAGAGAGACGATTTTTTTATCTTCTCGTACGAGCGTAATCAACGTGTGCGCGCACCGATCAACATTTCAATATCCGATTCGTACAGGCGTATAAATCTGTGCGAGTAAACAAAGGAGGGTATACGGATGTACAAAGAAATTGAAACTTTCATATAACGGACGCTCGTGTGGGCTCGTCTAGTTAACACTTTCCCAGCGGTCACCTTGAACGAAATCGTGGATAGATGGACGAACAGAGGAGAGAGACGCGTATCGGCGGGTGCCGAGTTAAAAAGCCCGTTACGTGTATGTGCGCGAGCAGCCGGGGGGAGGGGGAACTTTCTCCCCGCGGCATTTTCGATTTTCCGCTCCCAAGCGGCAGCGCTGGCCTCGGGTATAAGCACGAGGCGAGCGCGTGACCGCCAGCTCCAAGAGAGAGAGACCAGGTGTCGGTTTCGACCGGCGCTTACGGGGGATCGGTTACAGCGTCGGCACTTTTTTTTCGCGAAGCGCCTATATCGATCGGCCGTTTATGCGCGCCTGTTTCTTTGTATTTTCCCGCTTGTGTTTAACAACGCACGCCTACCGGGAATAGAGCTGTGCGCGACACTGTAAATCGGACAGGGGATGAGCAGGAAAAAAAGGAGGGAAGGCGAAAAGAAACAAAAAAAAATTACGGCGCGTCCGTTGCACGAAGAGAGACGACATTTTTATAAAGCCGTAAAAATTTGGTTTACGACGATTTGCGCGATGATTTAGGGTGGACAATTAAAGTGTCAACCAAGAGAGCAAACGCGCCTCTCGCGTGAAAGAAAAGAGTATACGGGTTAAGGGGTATAGGAAGGGAAAGGGCAAGGGGAGGAGGAGGAAGGATAAGTACAGAAATGAAAAAAAAAATGAAGATGAAACGCCGGAGGGGGTTAGGCTCATTGAAAATAAAAATTTCAACGGCCAGTCGTAACTATATAAGAGCCGGAAAGTGAACGAGAGAAAGAGACGTACCGATTTTTCGGCAGTTTTAGTGGTCCGTAACTACTTAGCGGTAAGACATAATCAAAAACGGTGCGCATAATAAAGATGAAAGTCATCGGGGCGATGAGGTATGGAAAAGGAGAAGAAGAGAGAGAGAGAGAGAGAGAGGGAGGGTATATACACACACAGAAGGACTGTCACGCATATAATGACGGACAAGTGTGTTTTTACTCTTCGAAATAATAAATCATTAACCGGTCGGCTGAGAGAGCCAACGACAAAGGTGAAAGAGGCGGTAAAGAATATAAGGAGGAGCAGAGAGGAGAGGATGCAGTCAGGCATGTATTCGGGATGAATGACGATGACGTCCGAAAGAGGAGAGAAGGAAGAGAGGCCTCTCTCTCTCTCGTGGGTGGAGGAGATGGAAAGGAAAAGATAGAGCCGGTCAGAGATGCGCCCGTGAGATGGGAAGAGAGAGAGGACTAGAGAGAGGTCGCGGTCAATTTGTCTTTCGTGTACCTGATGCCCCGGCCTCCCCGGACGCGCGCCCTCTTGAGGACCAGAGAGGCCAGCGGAGAAAACTGTATCAGTTTTTCCTTGTTTTAGCTCGGCTTTTCCAAAGCCCGGGGGAGGAGGACCACGCGGTAACTTTCTAAGGACCGGAAAACCGAAGAGAGCTCTTTATCCGCTGCAGCGATCTTTTACCGGTGAGAGAGAGGGGGACGACGACTGTGTTCTCTACGAATCTTTTTCCATATCGATTTTTAATCTTCGGGATGAGAAATTAAAGATTTATTAGTGCTCTCGGGGCTGGTGCGCTTTGCAATTTTCAGAGATACGCGTTGAATTTTTTTTTCTCGGGCTCTCGTGTGTGTTAGACCGACAAAGGAAATCGGTAAGGGATGTGTACGAGTGTGCGTTTGCGACGATTTTTGTTCTTTGAATGAGAGACGAGGATAGTCTAAACAGCTGATTGACAGAGTCGAGATGACGATCGGTTAGAAAAACTCTTGGAAAAAGCGTGGGAGGTTAGCTGAAGCAAACAAATAAGCAAATAATGAAGGCAAGAAGTCGTTCTCTCTCTCTCTCTCTCTCTCTCTCTCTCTCTCTCTCTCTCTCTCTCTCTCTCTTGGCCAACAAAAGTTAATGACTCGTTTACTGATGGAGTCTCGGAAAAAAAAGGAAGCGAAGAAAACAAGATAAATAAATAAGCGCGTGCCCTCGGCTACTAGTACTCTCGAGGAAGAGAGAGAGAGACAGACGGACAGAGGAAAAAAAGAGGAAGCTCAAGAGAGAAAGGAGAAAAAAGCAAACAAACATATTCGAGCTACGATGGCAAGATACGACGGAGTGAGCGGAGCTGGAGTAAAAAGAAGAAAAAGGAGCGGGGAGGATGAGGAAAAGCAACAACGATTCGAAACGAGCAAAAAGCGCGAGGGAAGCAGTCATCCCCCGAAAAAAGCCAGAGCGGTGTACAGCGCGCCGTATAGAGTCGCGCGCGCAGCGTAATGAAAAAGCACAGAGAGCGAGAGAGAAAGAGAGCCGGCTTCTCGGGCGTCAGGCCCCCCCGAAGAAGACAACAGGCCCCGGTGAGCGAGCCCGGCGGCGGAGTAACTCTCCCCGCGCGCACCCCCTCGCTCTTTAGAGCCTGGAATCTAAAGAAAGGAAGGCACAGACTTGGAAGAGAAGCGGCGTTCGAGGAGGACGAGGCAGGAGCCGAGAGCCAAGCTGTCTGCTACGCGAGCCTCTCATAATCTCCCTCGTCTCATCTGGCCCGCAACAGTATATATGTATACAGAGGGGAACACGCTCCTTCAGCGGGCGTGTGCCGTTCGAGAGAGCCGTAATGCTCGCCCTACACCCATAACCCTGTCTGCCTCTACGTGTCCGTCTCTAACTACGTGCGCGCTTGGACGAGAATACGCGCGCGTCTCTCGCCTCGCGGCATATACAACTTGTTTTAGCCTTCTATCCCGGCTGTATGCTCGTTGCGCGCTCCAGAGAGCAGATTTCTCTCCTATCCTGTGACCTTGACTTTATTCCGTTTCCAATGCTCTTGTGCCTCTCTCGCTTTGTTTCTTCATCGAAAGGATAATCGCAGCTGTTGTGTGTGTGTGTGTGTGTCCGCCCTACGTATACAGCTCTAAGCCCATTGTCCCTCTCTCTGCGCTTGCCGATTATCATTTTCCAAGCGGTTGCGTAAGAAACACGAGAGACAGCTGCTCTCCAGCTATATATTATCGAGAGGGGATTACAAGCGCAGTCCCGATCGAAAAGTGATGAGATACGTCGATTAGATCGGTAAAGGCCTCTCTTGTTCTACGGCGCAGCGCGGCGATATCGGCACTGCTGGCTCTCAATTAAATAAATCGGGCCCTCGCTGCCGATCTCTGCTTCGCTTGCTCTAACCGTCTCGGCTGAGATCGGCGATAATAGACGAGCGAACAAAGAGGGCGTTCGACGTCGGCAAGTGTACGGGAGACCGCGAGCAAATAGCCGCAGTGCAAGTGTTGCGAGAACGATTTTACAAATTCCCAGAGATACGAGGCCAAGGGCCACGTGGTTAATGCGCGATTGAAGAGCCAACTGTGTATCCGATCGCCACACGTACTTTCTCGGAGGCGTTTTAAAAGCCTTGGGATATGGGGAAAAGCGCCAAAGGCTTTGCGCGCTTTAGGCCTGTTGTGGATACAACGAGCAATTCGGCCGGGAAACAAAGGGGAGTTTGTGTACCAGAGCTGCCGGCTATAATGACGGTTTTCAAAGAAACGTATGGAGCGAGAGAGCCACGTGCGAGTTTTTGCGCCTCTATTAAGCTCTCTCTCTGACCGCAGCCGCGCGCGGATGTTTATTCGGGGATCTTTTTAACGCGTTTTAGCTGCGGTTCGCTCGGCGTTGACGCGCCCGCTCATCGGTTACAGTCGTTTCGTGCGCGATAAATGGCTGTGTTGGAGCCTACAGGTGCTGGAGACTTTTTTTTCACGGGGTTTTGTCGGGGAGGAGAGGTTTCGTACGAAGTTGTTGATTTTATGAAATACAATCGTTTGGTTTATATGGAATAACTATTTTGGAAATAGAATGGCAATAGGGAAAATTAATAATAACTCTTGCGGCTACAGGGGAACAAAAGCAAAGGAGCACAAATTCTAACCTCTCAGATCAAAGAAGAGCCGTTGAATTTCCCGAAAAAATCCACTCACTGATATGTATCCGGAACAAAACAACCGTCGAGAGCCACCTGCGGAAGCAGGATTGGCTCGTCGATCGCGCACCTCACTCGCCACGTACCTCCTATCCACACTTGCACTATGTAACACCAACCAACCAAAGAACAAAAAACTCAAAAAAAAAAAAAAACACGAAGGAGAAAATCCTTTGTTAAAACCTTGCGCAAACAAACTGAAATCCCGATTATCACTGTACTTTCACATCGCTGCGAACAACTTTGGCGGCGAGTTACAACAACCGTCTCGTCGTCATCGTCGCTAAGAGAGCGCGCGCGCGTGGACGAGCCAAAAGGAGGCCCGGCAGAGGTCTGACGGGGTCCGTCCGTGGCGTGTGCGTGCAAGAGAGAGAGAGAGAGCGAGCGCCCGCGCGTTACCATTTTCTTTTTTCTTTCTCCTCCCCTCGGGCTACCCCCACCGCCTGCCGACGCGCCCGCCCACGCACCAATCGCGCGAGACGCCGCGGCGTCACCCAGCCACTCCACACGCTTCCAGCCTCGGTTCTTTCCTTTTCTCTCTATCTCCCTCTCTCCCTCTATCTCTCTTTCTCTCTCTCCCTCTCTCTCTTTCTTTCTTGTACTCTCGAGGGTGGCCGGTTTGTGTCTGCGGGGCTGTGAAGACGCCAGGCTCTTTCTCTCTCTTGGTGTAGATGTAGGGGACAAATTTTCGGGTATAGGCTGGGCGGGACTGCTGTTTTGTCAATAGGGAGCACTTTGTTGCCTCGAATGAATCGGATGGATTGACTTGTTGAATGCGAGGATAATAGAGACCCCGAGAGAGAGAGTCAACGGGATAACTTTGGGCCACTGTAAATGCGCAGACACACACACACACACCTCTTTCAATACACGTTAGCCGCACTTTCGAGATCCTCCTAATTCTCGTTATAAAGATTACTAGATTAACACCGATTGATTTATTTATGGTAATTAACGATCGTTAAGCGCTTTTTTGTTCTTGTCGCATTTAGTATTTCTGTTGCGTCGCAATAATCGCCTCTCGTCGTCGTCGTCGTCGTTTCTCGGGTGTAAACATTTTTGAATAATTTAACGAGAGAGCCGTAGAGGATAAACAAAGAAAAACTAATCCAGCAGGCGTTATTTACTTTGCTGTTCAGGTAAGACACGCATTTCCGGATCGCACCGTAATTATACGACCTAGACGCCTCACCGAAGGTCTGTTTCATCTCTCCCTCCCTCTCTACCTCCGCCGTCCAATTTTCCTCGTTTTTCCTCTGTCTCTCTCTCTCTCTTTCCGAGAGCGCATAACGACCGAATGTTTTAACTCAAAACCGTTTGCCACTGTCCGCTGTAATTATCCTAACGGTAAAGCGCACCGGAGCGAAATAAAACAAACAAACAAACAAACAAACAATTTCAATCGTTGGAACAACAACGATCGATAATTCATCTACCAATATCAAACAGCGCGCACTTGTTTGTTGAATATTGCACGAATGAGTGTACTACTTTACGCAGCGTCGAAGGTCTAAGCCAGAACCTACAGCTAAAAGGATCCTAATTGAACCAAGTGTACCATGAAAGTTTAAGGCGTCAGTTAGTAAATCCATTATACACCCTTTTGTGGTAGAACCGATTGGCTTAACCGATATCTTCTGCCTCCTTATTGCAAGAGCAAATAAAACTCCGGACTACCTCCTCATAATGCGCGCCTATATACCTTTTGGGCTTTGATTTACACCGATGCTTATATTGCGGAGGCAGCCCAAGGGGCTCTGTGTACTTTGGCTTCTATTCAGAAGTGCTATACGTGAGAACCGAATACTCTCGTCGCTCGTTACGTTGGAAAGTGTAAAATGTCGCACTTGTCGTACAGCTGAAGATATACTCTTCCCGCAATTTTTTTTCTTCTATTCTACATAAGATTTCTTGGTACACCGAATCTTTCAAGGTATACTTGCTAATTACTGCTACCATCCGTACGAATTATTGTTGCGAATCCTTCAATCGCTACCGATTCACGTGTGTATATTTAGAAAAAACTCGTCACCCCCGGAGGGGATCTATTATCAGCGCCGGATCTGCACCTCTATCCGTACGTATTCAGAAATAGAGCCCAGTAATCGAGCTCGCAGGCGCGTCATCGTCAAAAATATCATCGACAGGGGTAGGAGAGGAGTAAGATCCCGGTGAACCAGGCGCCTCGTTTTTCTCCGGCGACTTTTTCCTCATCGGTAAGAAACTATAACCGGCCGGCGCTCGCTTATACACACGATCATATACGCGTGCGCGCGAGTGTGCGTACGGGCTGCGCCAGAAAATTCCACGCGGCGAATTTCACCGCATAAATATGCGCATTTGCATATCTTCTGCGCTGAGGCTCTCGCTCCGTGTATATCTCCGGCTGTTTGCGCGCGCGCCTCTCTCTGCGTGTGTGTGTGTGTGTGTGCGCCGAGTGCGAGAAAGGAGCGAGAGAGAGATGAAGAAAAAAAAATGAGCGGAAGAGCCTATAAACGCGACAGAGAGAGAGAGAGAAAACGCGTCGCGACGCCCGGGAGAGCGCGAGACCTGGAATGCGCGACACTCTCGCGGAAAAAGGACTCGGCCGAGCCGACGACGAAATCGTCACGGGAATTCTCTCTCTCTCTCTCTCTCTCTCTCTCTCTCTCTACCATCCTCATCATTGCCGACTGAGTTACTTTTGCAATTTTTATAAAGTCGTCGGATGGCCCCGCACGCGCCCGAGAGAGCCAAATAACCGCCGGCTTATATACTCTCTCGTTTACGAGAGAGAGAGAGAGAGAGAGGGCCCCCCCTCGCTCAATTGACTTTGCGACTTTCACAAAATGTTTTTACGACTCTCGTTTTCCTCCTTCTCCCTTTTTTTTTCTCTCTCTCTTTCTCTCCCTTGCCGTCATCCTCTTTCTCTCTTATAAAGCTGCTTACCGATCTCGAGATTGCCGCTATACAAAGACAGGATAGGTGCCGGGGCACGGGAATGGGAGAGAGCATAAATATTAGCGGTAAACTTTATCGCCTAATGGACGCTTATATACAAATTGTCTAAAAAAAAAACATCCGTACACTATAAGCGTATGCTAATTAACGGCACGTGGGCAGATTTTAGCGGTTAGATCGGTAAACGATTGGGCGGTCGTTTTGCGGTTTTTTCTTCTTTTTCAATGGCCGATATAGCTGGCTAATTAATTTTACCCATAAAAAGCTTCAATTGCGAGATTCGATTATTTTCGTCTGTTTAATACACGCGGGCTCTATGTGGCGTACTGCCTCGCGCACGATTTATCGACGGGAAAAAAAACACTTTGCCATCTGTAAGCAAGAGAGCCTTTTTACTTGGGACGATATAAGCAAGGAATTACACATCGGCATCGGATCGGCGTTGTCGCATAAAGAGCGCGTTCGATTAGCAAAGCATCGAACTACTTCCGAGAATGAGAGATCGAGGGTGTTCGGGTAACGCGTAGAATATCGCTGCTGAATCGTAGGGCAAACAATGTCGAGCGTCGAACCGGGAGAAAGAGAGCCGGTCGAAAAGGCAGCTGGTATACGAGGTCAGAGAGCGATAGCTCTCTCGGGCGCTTGAGATCGAGCAATGAAGGAGAGCTAGCCGCGGGAGGAGAAGGAGGAGGCAGTCAGGCAGGCAGAGAGCGCTGAATCTCCATAAAAATGCTCATACGCCGCCGCTCGGCTCGCGGCAAACCGGTGTATCGACACAGCAAACCGGTCCGCGCCGGTAGCTCACCAGCGCTAATCTCCATACCGATTTTCAAAGCGAAAATCCAGAGACGGAGAGAAGGACGGGAGAGCCGTATGGCGCAGAGCGTCTATACCGATCCTCGCTCGAGATGAGAGAAAAATATGGTCAGCTGGGGGGTGGTGCGAGAATAGAATGGCTGCTGTTACCTTTGCTAGCCGCGGCTGCTCGGGGATGGGCGAGGGGCCAAGGCATCTCTCTAGCCCCGGCTGGCTGGGGGTCCTCGCGCCCTGGCTAGGCGGCTGCGGCGTACGGCGCCGTCTGCCGCGCCGGCTCCTCGGGCTTACTCGCTTCTTCCTTCGGCCCCTGAAGTGCTTGGCCAGAAACTTCATGAACGCCCGCGTGGGCGCGGATCGTCGATGTCGCCGCCGGCTTGGCCACCTTAACACCGGCTTAACTCTCGCGCACTGTATACAAAGCCCCCGCTCTGCTCTATCTCTCTCTCTCTCTCTCTCTCTCTCTCTCTCTCTCTCTAGGTAGGCGTGTATTCTCTACTCTCGAGCCATCTAGCACTGCGATCTGGTGTATACCGATCAAGCGAGCTTACACATCGCCAGGCGCGAATCGCCGCTCGCGGCTGCTCACGGCATATATATGTATGTATCCCGCTCCTACGTACGACGACAACTCCCTTGCTCTCTCGGAGATCTCCGCTGCTGCTGCTGCATCAGGCGCCGTTCTCCATTCGCCGCGCCACGACGGCGTTGTTGCCGCGGCGGATATATCTCTGGCCGAGAATCGCTGGCCCACTCCTCCTCCTCCTCCTTTAGCTTCTCTTCGTCGTCGTCGTCGTCGCGTAGGCTACAACACATTAACGCTGGCCAACTCTACGGCAACTATTACACGGCTGCTCTTGAAGCATGGAGCCGGCTCCGAGGTGCCGATCTCACCAAATCACTTAACCGATGTATACAGAATCCCCCCCCCCTTCTCTCTCTATCTCAAACTCTGCAGGGCGCTTGTACACAAGAGGTTGCTCGCACTCGCGTCCAGATGTGTCCGAGGACGGCTGCTCCTCTCGATATATTCACACTCGCTCTTTCTCTCTTTGGCCACGACTAATTTTCACGATTATCTCTCCTCCTGCTGAAACTCTCTGGAGGACACACGCGCAGCAGCAGTTTGGTGCTCGGAAAGCCTGCGCCTCTACGCGTTCGCCCAGTGTCCCCTCTCTTTCTCGCTCTCGTAACTAGCGAGGAGCTAGTGGTTGTTCTCGAGAGACGCACTAGCCTGCTGTCTTTCCGCTCGGCCGATTACTGACTACTGCCAGGCTGCTGCCGCTGCTGCTGCTCTCGAGGAGAGCCTCTCGAGCGAAAATCGGAGAGGTAAGTAGACGGGAGAGGCGCTCCGCTCGAGGCCGTCGGTTTAATACACACCAACAGAGCCCGAGAGAGCAAGCGAGAAAGAGAGAGAGAGATGGTTTGCCTCTGGCAGTGGGGAAGAGCGAGGGAGACGGAGAGTCTCTCTGACCGGCTGCTGCCGCTCGCTTCGCGCTCGTGTGGAACGGCCGATCGCAGGAGCGTATATACCGACAGACCGGCTGCTGCTGCTGCTGCTTGGCTACGTCTTTCTCTCTCTATGTGTGAGCGGCCGCGCTTGCGCGTAACAGGATTGTGGGTATATCGCGACGAGAGAGCGGACAGAGACGTAGGTGTGGGAGGGGGCTTTGCGTGTATATATATATACGCCTCCGAGAGATGTGTACGCTCGGCAGACACTTGCGACTAGCGTTGGCTTTTGCTCTCCAGCGCTGTTTATCCGATGGATAACGCGTTGAGAGAGTCTCTATGGGATTATCGGGATTTTGCTCTGTGCTGGCGATACGTGTTGGGGAATTGTGGGTTTTTTTTCGGACGTGGCAAGTGTGTTTGTTGTGTACTTGATGTTCGCGAAAATAAGGAGTCGGATTAAGTAGAGGCGAGGGAGCCGCAGGTTGTGATCGGTAGAGGACGAGGCTTTGGATAGTGACGTGCTTAGTCATTCGGAAATTTCGATAGATGTGAAGGGGAAGGATAAGTGCTTGAGTTTCGGAAAAATACCAGTTTTTTGGTGGCTAATCGGTTTGTTGATACTTACCGATTTCTCCGATTTTGGTAGCAATGCAAAACTATCGGTATACATAAGGATCCGATACATGAAGCCTCTCTAGAATCTCTCTCGAATCTCGATCGATAAGCCAACGTGTTTATTAAAGATACCATCAAGAGCTTGTTACAGAGACATAACAGAACCTGATTAACGATCAATAAGCCCCCCCCCGTATAAGCGTGCGATCGATCTGAAAATAAAATCCTAACGTTACTCTCATTCGCCGGGCGTAACGGCGACTCGGCCGAAATCTAAAATTATATCGAGAGAAACCAAGCGGCTATTAGCATTATACGCCGCTGTATAAAACCCGAAGGAGGCGAGCAGCAGCCAAAGTCCGTCGCGAGCGTGAGCGCGCCTCTCTCTCGTCTGGCCAAAGGCAAAACGAAGGAGACGAAATGCTTCGAATTTCACTGCTAATCCAACAAATTAGTCAGCGACGTTTTACCAGGGAGCAGCGGTTCCGAGTAGCCTAAATGACAACAAAAAAAACGTAAGAATCCCCGGACGCAACGCGCGCGCGCCCCTGGACAGTCTCTGCGTTGTACGTGTGTGAGTATAGAGTGAGAGCAGAGAGGAAGGGGGGGCAGGGTTAAAAGAAAGAAAGTAAAGGGCGAGAACGTAGCTGGCTCTGCGCGGAGAGAGAGAGAGAGAAGGGAGCGGGGGGGATATAACGAGCCTCGGGGCCGTCCACCTATAATTCAATAGTGCCCAAGGAATTTTCCGAGGAATTCCAATTGATGGTTTCTTGCGGCTCTTAATTAATTTGTACCGAAATGCCTAATGCCTTTTCTTGCGCCCGAGAGAGCGAGATCTCGGCCTCTGCCGTCGCCGCCGCCGCTGTTGACGATGCTGCGGGACACTTTTAGAAATTAGGCTGGAATGAGAAGGAGAAGAAGAGAGAGAGAGAGAGAGAAAGTCCTGTGCTTCCCCAGCTCTATAGACACTTACACACACACACACACAAACCAGAGATCGGTATATGCTCGAGCGCGATCCTCGCTTTTTACAATTGCTCATCCCCGAGAGCTGCTCTCTCTCTCTCTCTCTGCTTGCCGAGATAAAATAATTACAGCAAAAGGGGATAAGCATCTGGAGGATGAAGAGTCGTGTATACGTACGGTCGGCGGGGTGGGCAAGGCTCGTCGATGGAGGAGCAGGAGGAAAAGGAGGAGGTAAAAGGGGGCTGTGCCGAGAGAGAGAGGGAGAGAGATCCTGGGGGAGCGATAATAGGACGGGGCGGGGGGGGACCGCGTCAGTTGGCCCAGAACCGCACGAGACATGGAGGCGCGCGCTTCTTCTCTTTCTCTCTCTCTCTCTTCTTCGACTCCAGTTTGTCTGCTTTTTCAAAACGGGGGTTCCTCTCGCGGCGATTCTCTGGACCATCATATCCCCTCCTCCTCCTCCTACCCAGCACACAAGCCAAAAGCGCTTGTTAGGTCCAAAGCGATCGACTTCTCTCTTTCTCTTTTGCCCTCCTCCTCCTCTCTCTCTTGCTATATACTAGCAGGAGAGAATTTCGGATGCGTGAACGAGCGGATCTGACCGACCGCCGCGTGGTACGCATCGATTATTTCTCTCCCAAGAGAGACCGAGCGGACCTATTGATTTTCGATCCATAAACGTGCTGTGTCGGCTCCCTCTCTCTCTCTCACTTTTTTCTCCTCTTATTTCCTACGCAGGGACGACCGAGATATACCCTTGATCAAATTATTTCGAGAGCGCTCCTCTCGAGCGCTCATCTTCCACTCTCTATCTCTCTGTCTTTCCTTCTGCCGCGATCGTATTATATCGATTTATTTATCAGGGCCCCAAGTTCGTTTATATATCTTTATCTCCATTAACCGCGCGCGCGCGCGAGATCTTCCGAGAACTTCTCGCTCGGCGATCGGTAAGCCGCAAAACGATCTTGAGATTGTTTTACTTGAAATCGTATCGGTAGCGTAATCGAGTATCCATTGATTTTTTTATAGCTCGAATTGACTGTTCGTTTGTTACACGCGTTTAATCGGCACAAAAGTGTAATCGTTACAATATGCCGAGTTTGCGTAAAAATTAAATTGTACGTGGCATTTATGCAACTGATATAAGCGACTTGTTTGAAGAGAACAACATTCTCACGGGACCAAGGGTGAACTGATTAAGAACCGAGAAACGACCGAATAATACTAATAAATACTCATTACACGCTTTATTAAATACGTTTCAGATGCAGTTATACAAGCGCGAACGCGAGTGAAAATCGATCGGCATCAAAGTCGATCAATTTTCACGCACCGTCGCCAAAGCGATCGGCTTCGGCATACGCGTATTACCGATTTATTGCAATACACAACGCGGCTCTCGATCTTCCTCGGATCTTTCGATTTCCGAGTTGACTAGTTACATCAGCCTCGACTTCCTCCTGGGACAAAAATACCTACACGACTATTACCAAATCGTTATTTACGACGACCAGTCGGAGAGCGCGTCGATTAAAAAAAAAAATTACCAAAAACGAAAGAGATGGACCGGTGGGTGGGGAGAGTAATTTATTTTGACTGTTTTTGAAAAAAGAGACCCCGCTCGCTGAAATTGTAAATTGCCAGTGCCTTGAATGAAACGGCTCTGTCCCCCCGCTCACCTCTCGCTCTCTCTAAATATGTAGCCAGAGAGCTGTATATAAAAATAAATTTACATCTACTTTGCATAGCATTAAAACCGGTGCGCTCTCGACGCGTATACGTGTATATCGCCCGGTAAATACTGTGCCCCGTCGTCGGTGCTATAGTGGTGCTGTTGGCCACCAGGGTTGTTCTGCCCATCCCCAGAGAGAAAGAGAGCGAGAGCCTGCAGGTTCGCGTAAAAAAATCGGTTAAGCGCAACAAAGGTTCTCGCGACCGAGATGGCCAATCGCGCGGCAAAATCACCGCCTATCCCTGCCCGTGCTCTTCCCCCCTCCTCCCCCTCATCCCTCGTTTTATTCCCACGGTCGCCGCTTGGTCCCCGCGGATTTTTTGCATCTTTCCATATAGCCACACACGAGTCGAGCCTCTCATTAACGAAGCCGCGGAAAAGATCACCGGTCAAAGGGGGGGGGGGCTAAGAAAATTAACGAATATTATTAAACCGAGAGGGAGAGAGAGTGAGGTTCGCTCGCAAAAACTTGGTAGCGTCGGGCCCGGGCAAAGTCGAAAAGTTTTTTTGCCGCTTTCCAGCCGCTGAACGTGCTCACACGCAGGGTGGCCGTATCCCCTCGCCCCTTATCCTCTCTCCCTTTCTGTTAGCGGAGAGGCGCGCAGGCAGCAATTAATTAGGCAGCGAATTCGCCACTGCGAACGAGATTTCCTTCTGCTCTTTCTCTCTCTCTCTGGCGCGCACGCGCGATCCCGGGGCCCCGGCATACACAAAGTGCCCTCACGTACGTAATTCATTTATCGTACCTGCCGGCAGCGACTACAGCTATACGCCGCGGCCCTATACAGCCCCATAGCTGCCCCGAGGGGTGTAGGCCCGGTAGAGTAAGAGAGAGCGAGAGAGGCCGAAAACAAAAAGAAGAGTCAAGACTGCGAGAGAAAGAGAGAGAGAGAAGCCGGCAAGGGGGCGGAGAAGAAGAAACGAGAGGGAGAGAGGGCTCTCTCTCTCTCTCTCTCGCGGCACATCGGGCTCTCTTTTTACCTTGCTCCCGCTTCCTGCGAACTCCTGCCTCCTCCTCCCTCGTGCGCTACCAGACTCCCTCGACTTGCTTGCCAACTCGCTTGCGGCGAATGAATCTCAGAAATGCGCTCGCGATAGCCGGTAACACAGAGGGAGAACGCGCCCAGGACCTTATCTCATCACCAACCCAGCGGGATGTTCCGCTCTCCCTCTCGCTCTGAGCAAGAGGGAAAAGAGCCTAAGGGATTAGAACATTAGACGAGAGAGAGCGCGCGCGCGCGCTTCGACACACAGGGACAACATAGTCCTCCTACTATCCTCCAACCCCCTTCCGAAAGCTATGCTTTTCGGCGCGCTCGCGGAGTCCTCTTTGCCGGGAGATGTGCCAGCAGAGACGACTTTTTTCTCTTTCTCTCTCTCTTTTTTCTGCCTTTTTTTTTTGTTTTTTCTTCTTTTGCCTTTCGCTTTGCATCTGCTGCGGCTACTCTCTTCCTCTCTCTGGCCCCAAGGGCCAGTTCGCTCTAGCTTTATCGGGCACGCGTGCGAGAGAGAGAGAGAGAGAGAGAAAGACTGCGCCGCCTCTCTCTGCCTCTCTCTTTCTTTCTCTCTCGACGAGGAATATTTATGGGGTTCCGAACTGCTGGACCACCCGGTAATTAAGACAAGCCTGCAGAGAGCCCCCAGCGCAACCCTCTCCTCGTCTCCCTGGCCTCTCCCTCTCGGAGATGCAGTCATCTTCCTTCCCGACGTTGCAATATCTCCCTCCTCTCACGGACACGCGCCGGATATTTAACTGATCGCGAGAGTCAGAAAGAGAGAATTGCTAGCTGTAGACAGATCGAGCTATTCCTCTGCCGATACATCTACATACCAGTCACCCTAGGCACGTCCGGTCGATTCTTCTAGAGAGTCGTGCGAGGAAAAAAACGGCGCGTCTTTTAATATCTCTCTTTCTTCGAGAGAGAGAGAGAAAGACACGGTGGGAAAAAATGCCAGATCCTTAGGCGCACGTTCGCGTTCGTGTCCGAAAGTCGTAAGTTGGCTTCGTTTCTTTTTGATTTATCATCGGCGGTATGCGCAAATATTTATATCTCCCCCCCCTATACGCTCGGCAGTTCTCGCGCGCTTTATTTGCCGATTCTCTCCTCTATTTCCTGCGCCCGCCTTTTTATTGCAATCCGCACGTGCTCTTAACTTTGTGCTCTTGAGTTTTTCCCCGGCAAAATGGGAGGATGAGGGGGGGGGGGGGGGTGGGTGCGGGCCGGGGGGGGGGGGGGGGGGGCTGCGGGCCGGCATAGGTGATTGGTCATTTATGCAAATTATATATGCCCCTTCGGCTCGAGTCCAAGCGAGCGAGAGAGTCAAGCAAAGCCATAAACTGCCGACGCGCGCGGAGAAACACACACACAGGCAGAAAGTCGAAAAAGTATTTCGAAAAGCAGGCTGTGGAGAGGCCTCGGACTCACCGATGTGTACCCCAGACGATATACGCAAAAGCTTCCGCTCGCGCCTCTCTCTCTCTCTCTCTCTTCGTTCACACGCTAATCGAGCGTCAAAACGCCGTAAAACGAGAGGAACGAAAAAATATATAAAAACGGGGAGAAGAAAAAAAAAAGAAAGGACGACTCTCGGAGGGAGGCTTTCTCTCTCTCACCCGCACAATCAAGTTGCCGCCGATGCCGGCATTATAGCTAATTGTGGAGGGGGGGGGCTGACTTCGTGGGAGGTAAGATATCAATTTCGTAGTCTCGCGCGCTCGCTGCCGATCAATCAGGCGCGTTTCAAAATTGTCGCGAGAAAGAGAGAGAGACAGCCTGCTCTCCACACCCTATCACTATACCGGTAATTGCTGTAAGAGTGAAAGATCCAGTAGCGAGACTTCCCAGAAAGTCATTTACGTTATAAATCCCATTTTGCCAACGTTTGTGGGACACCGCGCCGCAGACACGCCGAGAGAGAGAGAGTCGCCTGTAATACGCGCGCTCAAATCGTCGCAAGGCGTTATGTCACTTGGATAACATCGCGCGCTTTCCGCCGAGCGTCTATCCCGCTCCCAGCCCCTTTCTTCGCTCAGACGCCCGCGTAAAGAGCAAATCGACGAATCGCGGGCCTTCGCGATAAAGGAGCCTTGCGCAATGATCCAAGTGCACTACTAAGAGTTACGTCGATTCTAGCCTACCGGGACGCGGGGGGGGGGGGCTAGCGATTTTTGCTGGTCGCTCTGCTCGGAAACTAAACGACAAGGTACAGATGCGAGACAGAAAGAGAGAGAGAAATTAGCACATTGGTTTGAAAGAGCCCGCACGCACGGAGAGCACTCGTGCGCGCCCATACCGGGAATCAAGGGAAAGGGGGGAGGGTAAGCGATTTAGAAATCAGCTCTGATTCCCCCCTATCGTTGGCGGTCTGTATTGTAGCGCGGATTCCGGGAAATGCAGGAAGTGCGTGGCGTGCGCGCAGAGGCGCTTTGCCGCAAGTATAGACAGAACGGAGGGAAAGAGAGAACGAGAGAGCTTTCGCGACCGCCCCCCTCCCCTCCCTTCGTCTCTTGGCTTGATCTTAATTCGACTTACACTCTGTCGTTCTCATACGCCACGCTTTAGTTCGAGCCATACGATGTAGAGTCTCGTTTTGTTTTTTTTCTTTTACTTGTGTGACATGGCGTTACGTAATTTGTTTTGAAACGCGTATGCACACGCTGTTGATATACGTGTGTGAGTATCACTGATATGAAATATCGCGCGGTTATAATTTAGAATATTTTACAGCGGATTAAAAGCCAATACGAAAGAAGTTGACGATAATGCCATAATACACGCAGGGAAATTGAAGTGGCTACGCGTTTCATCAGTTGACGTAACCGTATAGCACAGCAGGCCCATTGTTCGCATAATCCCCTGGTAATATATCGACGTATAAAGGCAAAGGTTAACTCAGGCAAACGGCAATATTTTCGAGATCTAAATATGTTGATACTGATTCAATTTCGATTCGACACGCTGCTGCCACTGCCGTTGGCTTATGGCATTCATAGGGTGTATATACATATATATACGTATAAACGAGCTCGGTCTTTTGTGTACCTGACTAGGATTTTGAAATATTCGACCCTTCTCAGAACGAATTACGAGCCGTGGGACAAGGTGCACGTGCTCGTGCGCGCGCGCGAGAGAGAGAGAGAGAAAGAAAGAGAAAGAGCGAGAGCCTTTAGAATTCACGTGTTAAAGGCTTCCGACGTATATCCCGCGGAGAACAAGCGGCTATTTCAATCTCTTGTGTAAACATGTCCGACTTAATTGTCCGCCGCTTTTACTCGCTATCACCGTATACATGATTGAGACTTGATCCCGTATGGCTTTCTCTCTCTCTCTCTCTCTCTCTCTCTCTCTCTCTCTCTCTTTTTCTCTGTTTGTTTTAACCTTTGCTCCTTCTTTTTCTTCCTCTGCATAATGCCCCCGATAGTTCTTTTACACTTTTTATTTTGTCTTGCTGCGGCCCTGGTGCGTCGTTTGTTTATAGACAATATTCAGCGGTAAATTAAAAACGATCGGTTAAAAATCGGTCATGTAGATACTTATATCGTAATTGAATTTGATTATAGTGACGCGCTTCTCTCCCGAATAACGTGAACTGTACAATCGAACGTTACGTTCGCGTGTACCGATCAATTAAATCGACATACCGCCCCAAAATCAATAATTAAAACTCCATATCCTTTTTCCTATTAAACTTTCAAATAAATCGCTTAAACAACCAGCCCCTAAAGATCGGTATGATTAAAAAACAAAAGTAAAACAATGGACAAGGAGGAAAAAGAAGTAAGCTACGTGAGAACGAGGAAAGAAAGCAATTAATCATGTCCGAGTAGAGACTCGCGATAGGCCGTCATCTTTATTCCCACAATTCTCGAGTATAGGGCCCTTGTCTGACGTCACTCTCTTTCTCTACCCACGCGTCATCCCGATTACTTCTTCATTTCTCGCGCGCAACAGACTTGGTGAATCGAAGCCTCGAGGGCGATATTTGCGCTCGCTCTCTTTCTCTCTCTGCGTGTATACCACACTTCATCCCTGGCGCATAGAGTACTTCTGCTGGCATATACACGGCTCTTCTCTTATTGCACCTTCGCAACTCTTTCCTTCCGATCTCTCTTTCTGTCTCGCGCGTCTCCTCGTCATCCCCCGACGCTCCCACCTCCTGCCAACGCCATGTCATCTCGTCGGGTTCCTCTCCTCCTCCTTCTCTCTCTATACCATCCTTCAAGGGCCATCATCCGCGCTCTCGTGGGCCCGGCCCCGCTCCGGACTCCGCAGAGAGAGCAAGCGAGAGACTGCGAATGAGCAAGAAAGAGAGAGAGAGAGAGTTGCGCCCCAGAGTCGGCGGAGCTATCATTTTGTGTGTGGCCGAACGGGGGACCACCTTCGTGGAAGGCACTTTACCGCCGTGCGCGCGAACCTCTCTCTCTCTCTCCCCTTTCCCTCTCCCGCGAACGGGGAAGCGCCCGAGAAGAAATCAGCCGCCGCCCCCTGGGCCCCCGCGAATACCCGCTCTCTTCTCTCCCGTATTCCCTGTGAGAAACGAGCCGCGGATTCGACCCAGCCCTCTATATTGCTCTCTTCCTTGTACTTCTTCCCGTCTAACCGGGAAATCGGCAGGCGGAAAGAGAGCTTTCTCCAAGCAGCGCGATTAAGCAGATGCACGAGGTAAATCGGGGGAAAATATACGATTATTTATTTACTTAAATTTTTTTTTTTCAATTTTTCGAGATTTTTTTAAAAATTTTTAAGGATGCGCCCAGCCGTGAATACGGCCGAGCTTTTTACGTGTATTCCGTCGGGGCCAGGCAAGGCCACTTTTGGGGGCCGAAACATTTGCCGTCGGCGAATTGACTTTGAAGTTATGCCAATTATGCCCCTGAGTGCCTCTCCCTGCCGGAGAGTCGTTCGGGAGAAGGAGGCAAAGGAGGAGAGAAGCTGGGGCGGAGGGGACGCGGTAGTAGTGGAGAAGAAAATAATTTACGATACGACGAAAAATAAGCGCGTCCCGATGCCCTATACGCTCCTTCTCTCTCTCTCTCTCTCTCTCTCTCTTTCTTCCGTCGCTGGATAATGGAAATTTGCACCTCATTATGTCTGTCGCTAATAAAACTCGAGAGGCCCTCTCCGCCCTCGATTCGTAATCGGGATATAACGAAAAAATTGTTTGTATTTGAAACTTTAGATCGTCGCACAATGAAATATAAACGCGCTAGATCCGAAGGGTAAATAAAAAAAAAGAAGATAAAGTATAAATTGAAAAAAGGTGGATGTGTATAGGAGCAAAAGAAGAAGAAGAAAAAGAACGGGAGAGAAAAAATCGAAAGGCAAAAGCGACGGGAGCGAGTTAGAATGAAGTTCTCCAGATACTATATTAAACAATTTAAATACCTAAAGAGGGAGAAAGAGAAGAAAAAAACGTCAGTTCCGAAACACACACACACAGGAATATCGAAGGAAAGTCACACGCTCCCGACCGAAGCGTATATCTATATCCGCGAGCCGAGATTCTTTAGTCTCCTCCAAAGCTCTACTCCTCTACGGAGAGAAAGAGAAGGAAGGAGGTAGAGAGAGAGAGAGAAAGAACAAAGGTGGTCCTGCCCCCGGCGAGACAAAGGCTCCCGCGAAATCGAGATGTATCGGCGAGGCTGGCTGTGGGTGGGGAGTCGGTTGCCGCGCAGCAAAAATATCTCGTGACGATCGGTTACGCACAGCCGTCGTGTGTGCCCCGCGGCAGCGATAGAGAAATTTCGTCACGATTCCGCGAATAACGCGCGCCTTCTCCAATCGGCGTTTGCATCCTTCCCTCCCTCTCTCTCTTCTGTGTATATACAGCACGAAGCGCGGGCTCTGCCAAGGGAGATAGGGATCTGGGAGAGATCGGGGGGCAGCCGCACCGGGTGGCTCGTTCAATCGCGACGACAAGCGCCGCCGTTGTTACTCCTCCTGGCCAACCCTCTCCCCTCCTATTTGCATAGACCACCAAGCCTCCCTCTCTCTTCTCTCTTTCTATACGCTCGAAAAGACAAGGATATATCGAGGGCTACGATCATCTGCTGCTTATCACTGCGCGATATATGCATGCGACGTCTATGAGATTTTGTCCGCCTCTTGTTACCGGGTAATTAAGATTGCTCGCGGTCGAGAGCTTAAACGCGACCGACAGTAAGAGAGTCAAAGGATCGAAAGTGATTTCAAGAACTTGCCGATTTTTCTCCCTTACTTCGTTCTCACTTCATAGAAATCCGTGATAGCCGAGAGTGCTCTTTCGGGTATAGGCTTTCGTGGGGGGTAAAAAAAAACAAGACACGGCTGTCAAAGTCCGCGATGACCGAGGCAAAGAAAAGCTTCTAGAGCCCTCTTTTCGAGACTCGCGTGAGAGAGAGAGAGGGGGGGCAGAGGAAGGGAAGCGAGATCGTTCCCCTGTCCCTTTGCGTCCTTGCCTTTTTCCACGAAGCTTCAACAGAACTTCTCTAGTCCCTTATCTCCAGCGATTTTTCCCTCTCAAGAGAGAGAGCACGCGCGCACAGTCGCTCGTAACGCGCGGCGTTATAGGCGTGTAAACCGAGGGGGTTCGCCCTTTTTTTTCCCTGAGAGCGCCGGTTCGTCTCCGAAATACGCGGCTGATGAGTCACTGCGAATGTCATCTCTCCCTCTCTCTCTCTGTGGGAATGGAGCACGCGGTCAAGTGCAGCGCCCCGTGTAAGATTGGTCAGCCAAGTGGGCATGGAGAGAGAGAGCCCCCTGCGTTGCCTCTACCGCCGAGACCTCCCTGGCGCTCTCTCCCCCTTCCCGCTCATCTCTACGGCTTACCTATACTTTCGGCTCGCATCTATCGGCCTTTGAGCGGCCGCCGCTCACTCTCTCACTGCCTCCTCATAGCTTTCCTTTCCCCGGCTATTTTCATTTTTCATTGTTGCAACTGTCAAGCAGCTACTCGCTCCCCCTATACATCCCGACCAGCTCGCGCTCTTCTTCACTTCTCTTTGTTTTTTCTTCTTTTTGTCTTCTTCTCTACCGAAGCGTCTGTTTGATTTTTCTCCCGAAAATTAATGATGCGCTCGAAGACTGTCCACATAGTCCGCGTGAGCTTTAACCATCTCTCTCTTTCTTGCTTCTTATTTGTACATAATCTTCTTGTTGCTCTTAACAGCCGGATCATCGCTGTTTAATCTACTCTGCTGGTCATTCGCATCCAATTAGCAAAGAATATACTTGTCTCCCTTGGCAGAAGAGGAAAAAAAAGCGAGTTCCGACGAGTCTTTCACATTCCTATTCTAACTCCTCCTAGTCATTTCTCTCCGAGCAGCACGAGCCAACGGCGATTAGCGAGCAGTGGGTGTATATACAAGGGGATCAGGACAGGGAAAGCGTTTTTAACGGGGTTTTTTGGGGAAAAATGCCGCTAGCAGCTCGTTGACTAACTCGATCCTAATTGATTCGACGAAGCGAGAGAGAGAGAGAGAGAGGCCGGTGTATACGCACAACGCGCATTTCGTGTGAAGCGCATTTTCAACCGATGACTTCATCCCTTTGCTATTTATAGACGCGCGGAGAGGCGCGTTGATGGCTTGGTAAACAGTCTTTGCTTATATTTTTTTTCTCTCTCCATTCGCGAACGATCGATTTGTACATTGTTTCTTTTTGCTTTTCCGGCACGCGAGATCCTCCGTTCGCCTCAGGTAAACGCGTTTAATCGCAGATTTTTGAAAATTCCAATTCGACAAAAGCTGTGTAAGAAAGTCTGGCGAAGCCAAAAAAAAAACAAGAAAAAACCAAGTACATACAGCAGGATTTTCAGCCGCGGCGAAACAAGACATCAGTCGAACACGATCAGTTTCGACTGTAATCAAGGGGAGTGTCGCGTCAATGTCGCGACTTGTGTATGTAGCAGTGCGCGGGGCCAGAGGGAATTGAGCTTGAGGAGCGAGTGAAAAAAAGAAGAAGGGAAGAAGGAGGAGGAGGAGGGAGGTGGAGTGTAGTAAAAGAAGGCGATGAGGTGAGAGAGGTCTAAGGAGTGTGCGAGAGAGGGAAGATCAAACGAGGCTTGAACGCCGTGGAGGAAGGAGGAGGAGGAGGAGAGAAGCCGAAATGATTAATGCAGCTCACTCGGAGCGCGCCGTGCTGTCTGCCCAATTCCCACTTCCCACTTGCTAATTCAGCGGCACTTGCGCCATTTCCGCTCCGGCGCTCTCTCTCTCTCTCTCTCTCGTCTTAGCTTCGACCGAGGAGGAGAGGGGCGGAGCCGAGCGCGCTGCCGGCAGCGGCCGAGACGAAAAGACGATTTCTCGGTAAAACCCACGCTCTCTCGCGAGACACTGCTACGGCACGTATATATACACGCGCGCAAAGATTTGATCGTTACACGCCGCGTGGAGTAGCCCTGTAATGCGCGTGTAAGTAGATCGTAACCGACCTCCTCTCCGTCTCGCCTTCTGTCTCTCTCTCTCGAGACTACCGTCTCTTCCTCTCCTGCTTCTCCTTCAAATTCGTCAACGAGTCGTCTGCTTATTTTATTATTCTTGTTTTGCCTCGTTATCGCTAATTATTAGCGCAAAGGACGCATGCGGCTTCTTGGCGGGGGATATGATAGAGAATAGCGATGACTCTGTTGCGCGCTCTGGCTATATTTCTATCAACACGCGAATCAATATTCGTCCTCCTTTTTCTCTGTCTCGATTGTACCGTTTTGAATCTTAATTTTGTCCATTACCGCGCACTCGTCATTGTCTCTTCCTCTTTTTCGTTTAACCGATGAAAATTGATTTTTTACGTAAGTGACCAGGGGGGAGCGTTGGTGAAATCGAAGCGCAATAACGTGTTTACCGCAAGAACGCGGCGGCGTGAAAGTGTCACCTCTCCGCGCGCGAAATTTTACGTAAACATTATATACATTATGTAAAATTAATATACACCCGGGGAGAGCAATATGCCAAAAGAACAACCTGATTTTTCATATCCCGCCACAAAGCGATATATTTTCCATACGATTTAGTTAATTAAACGGCCTCTCATCAGTCGCGCGCCAAAGGTGAACAAAAGAATGCCTTTTCGAATCTAGAGTCTAGTGACGAAACGACGAAACGACGGAGTGGAGAACGAAGGACGAAGAAGAAGAGAAGGAGGATGAGGCGCACAGGTGGTTCTACCCTGAGAGAATTTCCCGGCCGCAGTCCCGAGAGTTGTCTCTGCCTTTCCCCTCCGTCCATTTTCTCTCTCTCTCTCTCTCTCTCCCTACAGCAGCAACATCTTCGATGCCGATCGCATCTCTCCGACCAAGGTGTGTTTTCCCTTTTTTTTTCTTCGGGACCATACGAAGAGAGGAGGAGAAGGAGAGGGAGGGCTCGTTGCTACCGGGAACACGGTTGCTCTCAAGCTGCGCGCGTGCAGCTGCGCAATTTTCTTCGGCGCTCCCTTGATGTCATTATTTCCTTTTGCCCTTTCCCCCCCCTGCTCCCCCCCCATTCCTTTCTCCGTCTCTTCTACTAACCGCATACTCCCCGGGATACATAAACGACGCGTGTTATATTCCCTTCTGTGTGTACACAGCGCCGAATAGCGATTTCGCGCGCGCGCGCGCGAGCAGAGAGAGCTTTACAAGCGCACACGAGCGCTCTCGTGCGCGTATTAGTATGCGTATGGCGTAACAGTACCGAGCGCGCGACACAGCGCCTCTGGAATTTATCGAGAAAAGAGAAGAAGAAAAAGAAGGAGCAGCACCGCGAATCATTCTTTTTCCTTTTCTATTTATCTCTCTCTCTCTCCTTCTATTTTGTTTATCTCGTCTTTTTTTCTTTATTCTTTTTTTCCTTGATTTGCCGACCTCTCCTTTGGACGTTAGATGAATTTCTAATGGACTCCGATGGCTATCCTATAAGCAACCTCTCTATCTCTCTCTCTCTCTCTCTCTCTCTCTCTCTCTCTCTCTCTCTCTCTCTCTCTCTCTCTCTCTCTCTCTCTATCGCAATTTTTATAAGCGTGAGCCGGCTAAAAATAACCTTGGGAGAATCCGACGTCGTAGATTGTTTGTCCGTAATGGGGCATTTCGAGAGAAAGAGGGTGGGGCTGCTGTCAAAAGGCCAAGTTTTTCCTCGTCATTAAATCTTACATTAATTTCATTTGATATTCCTCGTTTCGGACTGCCCGTTCTCGTTGCCTTTTTCATTCCTGTACATCTCCTGTCCTTGCCACATACACGCGCTATATATCTACGCTGTCCCATAGTCTTTATCACACTCGAAAAACCAATAGAGACGCATCAAGGCGAAGCTATAACGACAAAGTGCGGAGTAAAGCAAGGCCAGAGAGTGTACCAGAGAGGACACACGAGGTACGTTGTAAAAGGCTTTCTACGGTCAAAGCAATCCCCGTTTTACCTCTTTCATATCTCTTACCTCTTCCTCTATCCCTATTACAACATTTTGCTCTTTTTTAATACCCTCCTCTCTGCGGCCCTTTCTCCAATTTTCGATCTTCGATCAATCTTCCTGTGCACGCGCGCTCACGAGCCTTTTTCTCCCTTCTCCTTTACCCTCCCTCTCTCTCTCTCTCTCTCTCAACAGGTCCCGCTGCGAGAAAAGTACACAAATACCATCAAATCTTAACGATCGCCGATAAATACTCGAGGCCCCGTGTATTTACGATTAGTCATCGTTATAAGAGGACCCGGGAGGAAGGAGCAAGCGAGCGAGCGAGCGAGAGAGAGAGAGAGAGAAAGAACGACCGGTAGGACGTCTTTTTAAAGCGGATGACTTTAGCGCGCTTGATTAGTGACGGCGATTCTCCGGCTCTCTCGGCTCTTTCTTCCTGCCAACGCTGCGTCTCCACTGGGCCGCCCGATCATAATACCCCGCGTATAGTCGCTTGGATTTCTCTTTGTTACTCCTCATTATTTCTCGCTTCGTTACTATTCATTCCCTATAAAAAACATTTGCGTCGTTTCGTTTCCGAGTGAGCTTTATTTAAAAAACAACTCTGGCTTCCGTTGTAAAACGTTTGAGATTTAAGTTATTACCTTTTTTTTATCTTTCATTATCAGTTTGTAAGATTTTTTTACAAATTTATTTCTTTTTTGAATTATTAATATCTCTAAACAGCGGCTCGTTTCTTTTTTTTTCTTATGCTTTTAAATTAAAAAATTCGAGCAATTAGAATGACTCTCTTCTCTGCGGGTATAGAGCGTATGAAGAATAAAATGCTCAAAATAGAGGATAATGAGGATTTTTGATGATTCCGAAATTAGGCTGTTATATACTCGCGAGAGTCTCTCTTTTTTTTCAGACCGAGGCGTCGGAGTGTGCTTAAATGCTTTAATCTCACCTCAAGCCCGAAAAATTCTTGAATAATAAAAATCATCTTGATGTTCATTGATATGACCTCTCAATTTTTAATAACGTTAGCGCACACACAACAAATTATTACCAATATCTCAAATCCAATCTAGGTGTCACGGATAGTCTTTTCGCGCGATCAGAATGTCAGAGTCATGGAGCTGCCACCGAGATCATATAGATATATGCCTGCGCTTGTATATACTTGCTCGCGCGCACACGCTTATACATATGCTCACGCGAAAACTTATAAACATAGATGCGTATTTCTCGCGGCCGGCCGCGAGTAGGCCTGACCTAAAAGTATATGCCGGAGCCTGGAGGAGGGAAAGAGACGGAAAGAGCGAGACCCGGTTGCAGCAGCAGCAGCAGTGGCGACGTGGTATGTGCTTGCCCCGCGGGGAATATATTAAGCCGAGGCGAGAGAGCGTGTGGTATAGTAACAGCAACAGCAGCGGCGGCAACTCGGCCGTCGGCAGCAAACAAGAATGTGGAGAGGGTCTCTCGCCGTCAAGGCGCGAGAGAGCGAGAGAACCTCCTTGCGCGGCTGTTTCTCTTTATCCAGAGGCGCGTAATAGCCGAGCGTATCTCTCCGTGGGACGTGCTAACGCCTTTTCCTCCTCCTGCCTCTTCTCAGCCTCTTCGCTTCTCTCTCTTTCTCGCGGCGGTTTATAAGCGCTCGGGCGTCGCGCACGCGAGAGATACACACGACGGGGCTTTACCTACCATACTAGGAGCGGAAGAGAAAACGCGTCCGTCAATCGTGACTTTGCGATATATGCTGGCTTGCTCTTTGCTGCTGCTGCTCTTCAGACAGGTAAAAACTCGCGAGCCCCATCCTACGTAGGCTTTGTTCCTCTCCGCGCCTCTGCAGCGCACGACTCTTCTCGCTCTCGTGTCTGGCTTGTTCCCGGCTGTATCTACTTACGAGCGACTCTTTCGACTCTCCAGCGAGCGCCGTCGCTCGCGCCTCTCCATTATTCCACATTATTACAGGAAACAAATGCAAATAAATAATCAGTTGCGTGTATTAGATGGGACGAAAATGAATTGGCCGAGGGCAGGCGGGAGAGAGGTGATCATCGGGCGGCAAAGAGCTGCAGTACTCGAAACAGCCTCTGTATACAGCTATATCGAATACATCAAGAGCATATTGTATCGCAAATAAAGGATCGGCACCAAGCGCAGAAGAGAAACGGTGCGAGAGGAGACGCAGAGGTATAAAGATAAAGCCGGGGTAGGGCGTGTAGACACTACACTACGAGAGACGAGAAGAAGCGAGCACAAGTCTTCCTCTCAAGAGCGCGCTTGGCGTAAGGTCGAGCTGCTCTCCGGAGGCGCGTCACTATGGGCGGTGTGTGTGTGTGTGTGTAGGGGGGGGGGAGGCGAGAGAGGCGCTTTCTCGCTGCTGCTCTCCCTTCTTAGCGCGTCGAGGCCGCGAGAGAGAGACGATCATCTTTCTCTCTCTCTCTCTCCCTCCGCACCCGTGTGAGTGCGACTACGGCAGACAGCACGTCGCCTACTCGCGCTCGCTCGCCTGCGCTCTCGGTGCTCTATACACCCGGCTCTCGTACCAACCGCTCCTTCGGCCCCCTCCTCCTCGTTCTCTCAGTTGAGCAGTGATCTCTGCGCTCTGTAAGCCTCTGTGCGCCAGCGTCGATTTTCAAACGAGACCCCTCGGCTTTATTTTTCTCCCGTGTACCGATCAGCCGACCGACCGGAATATTAATGAAATTACGTGTAAACGGCCTATTTTGGGCCTCTTTCTATCTCTCTCTCTCTGCTGAATAATGTCAAGATGGAAAATCTGTTGCTTGGAAAACATTCGACTACGCGTGACCTTTAGTCATACATTTCTTGATCAGTTCAGTAAATACACCTGTTTCATTTTATTTCAAAGATTTATTTAAAGCAATTTAACCACATGTCCAATATCTTCTCTATGTCAACAGCCAAACAGCAAGTCTAGCACTGAGAAAGATATTATTTTAAAATTATTATAAAATTTTGATAAAAATTGCTATAACCTTTGTAAAGTCTTTTTTTAAAAGTCTTCAGTACATGTGGCTAAACTTTGGCAATGCAGTCTTTGGCAGCTTTGGTGGCGGCCTTGGCCGTTTCTCTGGTTTTCTCCTCTACAGCTGAGGCGCAGGAATCACCCGCGGCCTTATCGGTTGCATTATCCACGCAACTCCAAATATCCAGGCGGGCGGTCTCCGACGCTGCGCGCAATGCCTTTGTCGCGTCTGACACGCAGTTCTGAACCGGGCGTCTAGCGCTTCTTGCTGATGCCTGGTCGAATGTAAGATGATTTTTTTTTATCTTGTTGTTTTGCAGCAGCTCGTTAGTGGGAGGGAGGTAATGTGGTTGTACTTACTTGGACTTCGCTTAGTTCGCTGTTGATGATGTTGTTAATGTTTGACCAGTGGCTCAATTTGACTTGGTCTTGCCAGTATCCAGCAACTGCTAAAGCCTTTTGAAAAACGTACGTCATTTAAAAATTAGCTTACGCGTAATTATTGTTTTTAAAGAAGTAATAATCACTTGAGCAATGCAGAGGCCAAGTAAAATTTTTAAAGCGAACATCTTCATTGTGTGGTTTCTTTTTTTTTTCTTTTTGTTCTTCAAGTCAAGGAATTTGCACGAGAAACTGATAAAATGATTCGCTTGAGATTTGTATTTAAAGCGTTCAAACGACTACTCAAGCAGAAAAAATAACAATTTTCAGTTTCCGCTTACTACCCGTATTAAATCCAATAATAATTGCGAAAATGCCTTATCGTAATCTCTGATTTATTATTTGAAATACGGTTGCGGGTCAAATACATAAATCAAATTAACGTTTTTATTTCTACTGCTCTACTGATGAGCCGCACATGCATGATTTTATCGTTATTTTTGCAACAACAAAAAAATGAATTATATACAGACTTATCTTTCTAAATTACTAAATTTTACGATAATGGCGATTGTTAAAATACCGAAGCACTTAAAATCATTAGCGCTTTATTAATAGTGTCAATTTTCGTGGTGAGATATGACTTTTTTAACGGCAGATTTCATCGTACGATTGTTTTCAAATTAATGATAAAATATTTTTAAGTCTACAGTAAAACCATTTAAAATAAAAATCGTGTCAAGTAGATACGATGCTGAGATAATGTCTTTTTTTCCACGGGTTACTGGAGTTGTAAAAATTTAAGCATAAATTAAGTAAAATAAGAATATATCATGACTTAACTATGTGAATCCGAATATTCCGTTGTGAATTTGTAATACGCTTTACAAGGATTTAAAATAAACTCATGTTTGAATTACTTACAATACAGAATATGCATTTATTTCATATTTTCCATATCTATATTTTAAATAATATACTTTGCCTTTCTAGCTGGTTATTCGCTACAACATAAAGACCAATTTCTATTGTGCTTGGTCTTCTTTTAATATTCATTGTGCCTGAATCTCTAATAAATAAATCATTTATTTCTTTAAAAATGACATGTATCATAATACCCTCTTTTGCACGTCATCATTTTATTTAGCTAGTTATAAGTTACATGATTTTTTTTCACGATGCATGTTCGAATCATCAAGCAAACATTCGTACTGAAAATGATTTCGTTTGTACCAATTTTTCATGACCAATGTATTATCACACTCGTAACAGTAATAGTATTTCATAAGCAACTGAAATTTGACTTTTTCTGATTTTTTTTTTCATTTTTTTTTATTGTCTACAATTTAATATACTTTTGAAATGATTATTAACACAACACGTAAATAGAAGTATATTTATCGGTGTATATTCAGTGTTCACAAGTACAAGTTACTTTGAAATAAATCATAACATGACCGATATTTAAATATCAAGTATATTTTCTACGTTTTTGAATTTTATCGTTTTTAGAACAATATCAATATATTCTAAAATGATAAATCATTTATGTATTACATTAAAGAGAGCATAATATCGAAAGAGTCACAGAAAAAGTGGATATGGATAGCAAAACTCAGCTTTTCTCTGGCTTTTTTCATTTTTTTTAAATTTATTTCATGACAAACGTCACCCGCATTAATATAATGGCACACGGCATGGCAGTTGCAACAACATATTTTTTTACAATTATATTTAATAAAGATTAGTACTTCGTACGCTTACAAACTATTGTTCACGCAAACCTGACTCTTACGTGTAGTTTATTAATTTAACATACCTACGCGCAATATATTGCATTATATAAATTAAAGAAACGCCAATAGTTTTATCATACTCATTAAGCAAAAGCAAATTTTTTATTCATTAAAATTATACTACATTTATTTTTTTGTAGACTATGTTCGGAGTATTTACAAAATATTTCATTTTTATTCTTCAACTGCATCGAGTTTTGAATGTCACAGAAAGCCAAATAAAAATAGAGTAATAAAGAAACTTTAGAAACGAAAATTTTGTAATATATTTGATTTATTATAAATTTTCAGATTGATGAATTGTGGTTCTCCTCGGACTAAAATAGGCGCTTTACGAAAAAGTACTAGGTAACAATTATAATTTAAAGTACAGAGACGTAATACTAAATACGCTAAATTCAAATCAATTAGATTAATTGTTACGATTGCTTTTAATAATTTTCTTTAATATCTTCCCTAAATATTGTCGACAGTGTAAATAAATTGTCGTAAATAATTATTATAACTTTAACTACGTACGATTATTAAATGTTAATTTTCTCATTTCTAGTATGTAGAAACGCAAGAGAAATGAAAATTTTGCCAACATATGCACCTCATGAACCCGAAGCAGTTTTGTACTTAATCACTACGGTCTGTTATGTTAATAAAGCGATCTTCCATCCATGAGAAAGTTTGAAATGTATAAGAAAGTGGAAGATCTAATAACAAGCAAAAATTGGAATATTATCGTTAGTTTTAAACACAATTTTTTAAACAATACCGATTACATTTTACCGATTCAACAACTACGTATTTCGATAACAATATAATCTTTAACTTTTTTCATATATCACGATGTAACATGTTGATATAGGCATGATATGACGGTGACAATATACATGTATTTAATAAGTACTAATACATTTTTTACACAACTCACACGCAGCCTCTTTCTACGTATTTTATTTAAAAGACAATAATTATGTACGTCGTATTTACATCATTTCTGAAATATGTTCGTGCTTTAGGCTGTTTGCTAATCAAAAAAGCTCAATTTTTTGTGATGGTTTTTTTATAAACTAAATTTTTATTTTTAGTCTTTTCTTTTATATTCATTCGTCGTGAGACCGTCCCTCATTTTTTTCAACTTTTCAAGAATCAATGGAGAATATTTATCTAAACAAAAATTAATAAAATATTCGCACAATATTAACAATAAATTACAATATTTATAAGCCATATTTGATCAAACTTATTCTTAGTATTATTATTTATACATTTGCATTTTATATATTCAAATTTCAAATTTGTATATTTACTTAATTTTTTTTTACATTTTATTATCTGTCAAATATTTCTCAACATTCATAAAGCAGTTTCAGTAAATTTTACAAAACTCGACAATTGTTTGTTATTATAATTGGTATAATTGAAAATTATAGGTTGTTTAAAACACTTGAAATAATTTTCCATTATTTGACTTAATGAAAAGTTTTTTTTTTCATATTTACATGAAATTTGAATTGATACTCCAATTGAAAATTAATCTTATTCTAAGTAATATGGAATTGAATTTCATAAAACAGGTGTACACTTGATTTTTGTTTGTTATGATAAATTTGCAAAAATGAACCAACAGTCATTATTGTCATCATTAGAACAAATCATCATTTCTTTTCTATTTATAATAATTATTTTGTAATATTTAACAAATTTAATTTAATTTTCTAATTAAATAATTTTAATAAATCTTCATATCGTATGTACCAAGAGTTAATAAAACAGTCTTCATCAGACATTCAACATTCATTTTGAATGTTGATCTATATTATACTATAAGTATATTTCACCAATCACACGTATATTGCTTCATTACTGCACTCAAATATAAATATTATCCACTCGATATCGCCTTATACTTTCAACTATGTATTTATTTATATTGTATAATGTAAATATTAAATATATGTATACGCAATGTATTTTCACTATACAATGACGATGACCTTTGGACCCGTGATCATAAAATTCAAAAAATATTTTTCATATGTGCAGATAACGTAGTAAGCTGATTTTCTGTAATTGTTATTCATTTTATTACTTTTTTTGCTAAAGTTAATATTATAGTAACTTTTGAATGTAAAAAAAGACGATACTTTAAAAAATTAATGTTTAATAGGATTTATATTTCTTTTACCTTTTAATGTGCAGCTTATCGATTGTGCATTTAGTATATAAATGATATACCATTGAAATAATGTTTAATTTTTTTTCTTAAACACTCAAAGATCAATATCTTTTTGACGTCATTGTAAATGTTCATTATTCATACATATTATTGAATTTTGTGCGCAAGTGATTCAAACTCGCTTCTGCGTAATGTGTGATGCCTATCAATATAATTTTTTTTTAATTTATATATAAATTTCAGCTAGAAGTGTGTTACTTGATATGGTAAATGCGTCGTACTAAGTGTACAGTATATGACTATGTGACTTTTTCGTTTACTGTAGTAAAAATTTAATAAAAAAAAGATATATTAATAGTAAGCAGAAAACTCTTAAATACGAACTCGCATAGTCTTATTCAAGAGACATATGATTAGGCTCACGTGTTGAATCAACTTATATTCTATATCTCAAAATTCCTTTTATTTTTAAGCTTTTACTATATTTATACGAATATTAAACCTAATCGCAAATAGCGAAATCTTTTTTTTTTTTATCTTTTCATGTAATACCTTTCGTTTCTTTTTCTTACTTGGACCACGTAATTGAATGTTGCCTGTTCGATCTTTTGCTAAACACCATTATGATTTGCTTATTAGACAGAAGAAATGAGACCTGTGATTCTTACATTATTATTTACACACTCAGTTTGAATTTATTATAATATATTTATATATATAGCTGTTTGTTGATTATTAAACAAAGAAATATAATAAAATATTGTTTACATCGTTAGTGTGCACAATTTTATCATCGCAGGTCGCATTTCTGAATATTAAAGAAATTGCGTTTCAATATACTCGCAATGTATATTACAGATATGAATTTCTGATAGCACAACTGGAATTTCATACACATATGATCACATGTAGTATTTAAATATATCAATTCGGTTAATAGATTCGTCATATTCATAGTTTTTTTTTAATTGAACTTTTAAAGTTGAATCAGCCTTTTCCTTTAAAATTTATAATAACATATTTGTTATACAGAGAAAATAAACAAAAGATTAATAAAAATAGAAGCAAGAATAAAAAAAAAACAATGCAGTTGAACGAAAATAAATTATAGTAATAAATATGAAATATTAATGTTTCACGGAGCACAAACAATAAAAACAGTGATAAACGTATGTCTCTTTTCTGTTACTCAAAAGTACGATTTTGGAAAAAACAATTTAAAGAAAGTTTTAGCGGTTCATTGTTGTATCAATTTTGCATGTATTTGTAAATATGATTAAATACGCATATCAAAGTTAATCGTTAATAACTTAACAAATTAAAATTTTATTTTTTAAAGGGTATCCTGCAAGATTTTATACTCTTTAATTTTAAATTGACGTCATTATTTTATGCAACATCCATTTTTTCTCATCATTTTCATTATAATACTTAATTTCTCAAACTAGATTAAAATTATGTCATTTTCGTTCATTTGTAAAACACTTTAGGTTACTGTTCCTGCTAAGTCAATTTAAATTTTGAAAACATCTGTAAACTAGCTGTGGAGTTCAATGTAAAGCGATTTATTAAAAAATACAAAGTCAAGTTAAACAAGTGACAGTAATCAATCCAACTAATTAGATCATTGATTCAAATAAACATTGTGATTTTTATGTTAACTTGCGACTTTTGAAGATTTTCGAAGCAAGTTGATATACAGATATAAAAATAAAATTCCATTTATGATTTGTTTTCATTTATAATTGTTTAAAATGCAATAGTTTAATATGTAAGTAAAACTATTTCTGCTCTTCTTCAATAATTTTTCTTACATCATTATTCGGACTATAATTACCTTATTAACCGAAGTGGTATCTTAATAAATGTTTAATAAATCAAGAAAATAAGTTTTATATCATCAGTTTTTTTGCTGTGATTGTATAATAATATGAATGTCAAGCAATATCTTCTGGTCTATAATTTTCATAATTTATACTAAACTAACCTATTTATTAAATCACAATGTATTGCAAAAGTTAATTTTAATGATTGAAAAATTATTGAGGAATTATTTGATAATTAACTGAATAATCTTATATCCATAACAAAGTTCCTTTTTGTTGGAAGTAACTTTGTTGAGTAATTACTTTAAACAAAATGATACATATAACTTTAAACTCTATTAACGAATGATTAGTTTAAAATTTATTTAATATATTTAATAAAATTTTCTAAAGATAAAGATTTACTTTTTTTATATTTTATAAATATCTTATACTTCCACTGTTAAACACCGATGTTAACAACTGAAACAAATGCACGTACAAAATTTTAAGTAATATCTTTGTTTATTATTATACAACTTAACATTTGTAATAAATGAATAAATAACCTTACTATTTAAAATTTTTTTAGCATTTTGCTTATACAACATTGTTTTTATCTTGTCATAAACTTCAACATTTTTTTACATATCTTTTATGTAAATGAAAGTAATAGATAATAACATTTTTTTATAGATATTTTTTTCTTTTTCTGTGCATGCTTTAATTAATATAATTGGCTGTAGATGGTATGTGTTCTTAGAATTATAATTTCAAAGTCATTCATAAAATGTAATTTTATTAATTCATCATATTTTATCTATTATTATTATTTTTTTTTATTTTCTCATGATCTTTATCAATTCAAATGGATTCATTCCATTCAACAATAGCATTAATAAAATTTATACAAGAATGCAATTATGTGCGTATATATACAAGCGGTAAAGTTAAAGAAAAGTATGATAATAAAATTAATGAACGAAACGATATTAATACTAACAACAAAAATGAAAAACGTAATGATAACAATAATTATAATACACAAACTAAAGTAACCTAACTGACAGTGAAAATATGTTTTGACAATATTCTTTTTTCTAGCTTTCTTTGCTAATACATAAACATACTCCTACGATCTTTATAGTTTACCTATTAAATTTTTAATAATTTTTTAAGTTCTTTTTTTCAGTTCATCATTTACACCTGTTTAAACTTAACATTGAAAAAGTGGTCCAAATGCGGTATAATTTCAATTGAAGAAATTTTTAGTATACATTTTACCTAGTCTTTTTTTTCAACTTTGACTTTGAGCTTCGGCTCTTGTCGATATTTGGCCTTTGTAATGCTTTCAATATATTTTAAAATTAATTTTTTAAAAAATGATAAACGAAGAAAGACAACAACAAAGATATCCTTTTCCTAAATTTATACGCTTAGAATAAGCTTTTCAGAAAACCAGCGGGACCAGCCTGTAAAACAATCGTTATTATATTAGGTGCAATTACGGTAATGAGTAAATTGAATAAATAATTATGACGCTGACCTCTTGTTGCTGTGCTGCTGCAGCTTTTATTTTAGCTTGTGCGGCCTTTAGTGCTCTGAAAAAAAGAAAGCACGAAATATTTAGCAAAGACGTTAAAGTCTTATACCGGCAAAGCGATAAAAACAGCCGAGCAACGATATACTTACTCTTGGAGATCTCGAATCTGTTTCTCTTTCGAATTCTGCTCTTCCTGCGACATTTGCACGAGCTGAAGCAATCTCTCGGTCTCCTGTGTACTGCGCTTAGCCTCCTCCCTGCTCTTTTCCAATTCTTTCTCGGCAATCTCGTACGCTTTCTGCAACTCGAGCATCCTTTTGTCCGGCGCTCCGCCGCTCTATATTGTAAAAATATCGTACTATTAGTCGTTATTTCTTAAGGAATGACAAGATTGTAGCAGTGTGCTATCGACCTTTTGCAATTGCTGCTCCAACTGATCCATCTTTGCTTTCCTCTTCTTCAGCTCTTGATCGAGATTCTGAAGGTACTTTTCTTTCTCATCGATCTGCCGAGCTTTGGAGTCGACGTTCCTCGCCTTTTCTTCGATCTGATGCTTTTGCTGCTCGAGCTGTCTCCACTGCTCTTGGCTAACGTCTGGGCCGCCAACCTTTGCCGCGTTTGATTGCAATTTATTGTTGGCCTCGTGAAGTGCCATCTGAAAAACAGTCGCATAAGTTCCTCGTTCACGCTACATAATCCCTTAAAAAAAACCAGTATGCCGACCTGATTCTGCTGGAGCTCCTGGCAGAGCATTTCAATTTGAGCCTGGAATCTCTCGCGTTCGACGGTCGCCTGATTGACCTCCTCGCGCGCCTTGTCGAGCTCCTTGCGCAGCCGATTGACCTCCGCCGCCGCCTGCTGGCCCTGCTGCGCCTGGGGCATCTGCTGTTGCTGCTGCTGTTGCATCTGCTGGATCTGCTGCTGGTGGGCGTGCAGCTGTCGCTCGGCCGCCTGGACCCGCTTCTCCGCGGCGTCGGCCCTCTGCTTCTCGGCCTCGAGCTGCTTGTGCCAGTGCTCGAGCTGCTGCTGCTGCTGGGGCATGCCCTCCTGCATGCTCTGGAGCATCTTCTCCGCCTGCTCGGCCCGCTGGCGCTCCTTGGTCATGTTCTGCGTGAGAGCTTGGAGCTGCTGGCTCAGCCGGAGCACCTCGGCCTGGGATTCGGCGCTGGGCTGGGCTCGCTGCTGTTGCTGCTGCTGTTGCTGCTGCTCGGCCCGGCGCAACGCCTCGCGCAGCTTCTCGCCCTCGGCCTCGCTCGCGTTCAGCTCCTGCTGGAAGTTCATCAGCATGTCCTGGGACTTCTCCAGCTGGATGACCAGCTGGTCGCGCTCGACCTGCAGCTGCTTCGCCTCGGCCTCGAGCTTCTCCTTGGCCTTCTCGATGTTCTGCGCGTGCTTCTCGCGGTTCTCCAAAATGGCCGCCATCTTGTCGCGCTCCCTCTGGGCTATCTGCAGCTCGTTCCTCACGCGCACGACCTCCTCGTTGCCCTGGAGCTGCTGGTGCTGCTGGTAGCGGCGCAACTCCTGGAGGGCCGCCTCCCGCTCCTCCTTCAGCAAGGCCGTCTCTTTCATCAGTCTTTCGTGCTCCTTCCTGCTCGCCTCCAGCGTCTCGGTGTTCTTGCTCACCGCCAGCTGGCTCTTCTCGAGCTCCTTCGCCAGCCGGCCGGCCTCCAGCTCGACTTGGTCGCGGGCCGTTATTGCTTTTTCCAGGCTCGCGCGCAATCGCTCGACCTCGATGCTCGCGCTCTCCGACCTAGAAAAAGACACGCCCGCCATTAAGTCGCCACCGTACACAGCTGCATGCTTATTGTAATGAAAAAGGTCAGGTGTCAGACCTAGTTTTGCCTTCCGTCTGCATGAGTCTCTCGAGCCTAACGATCTCGACTCTGAGCTTCTCGTTATCCGCCTCGAGGGCGTCGGCCCTGGTCTTGAGCTTGTCGTGCCGGTCCTTGAGCTTCTCCGCCTCGATGCGCGCCCTCTCCTGGTCGGCCCTCGCCCGCTCCTGGGCCGCCTGGGACTTGCTCGCCTCCTCGCGCACTCTATCCAGCTGGAGCTGGAGCTCGTGCTGGCGCTGCTCGAACTCCTGGGCCTGGGCCTGGACGCGCTTCAGCTCGGCCTCCCGCGCGTCCAGTCTCTCGCGCGCCCGCTCGAGCTCCTGCTCCATCGCGTACTTGCCGAGCCTGCTGTCCGAGCGCGTCTCGAGCTCGCGCTCGCTTCGGCGCACCCGCTCCAGCTCCGCCTGGGTCTTCTCCAGCCGGTCCCGCAGCCGCTCGCACTCCAGCTTCGCCCGCTCGTACTCGTCCTTCTGGCGCTCCTGTCATACGTATCGTTGCCTGTCAGAATAAAGCGAAGCCGAGGCGGCGTCGGCCTGCTCTACTTACCTGGCTCTCCTGGTACTTGCCGAACCTCGCGGCGTACCGTCCGCCCTCCTCCCTGGCGTTCTCCACCTCCTGCCTGAGCCGCTCCGCCTCCGCCTGGGCCTTGCGCACGTCCGCCTGCTGGCGGTCGTGCTTCTCGTACATCTTCTCGAGCTCGAGCTGCATGCGGCCGAGCTCCTCCTGGCTCTTGTCCGTCGCCGCCTGGGCCTTGGTCAGCTGGGACTGGGCCCGCTCGAGCTCGAAGCTCAGCCGCTCGTTGTCGGCGAAGAGCTTCTCCCGCTCGCTCTGCAGCCGCCTCATCTCGATCTGGCTCTTGTCGAAGCGCTCGCGCGCCATGTCGAGGTCGACGGTCAGCCTGTCGAGCTCGTCCTTGGACTTCTCGTCGTGCTCCTTCGTTCGGCTGAGCTGCAGGGCCGCCCGCTCGTAGAGCTCCTGCACGCGGCTCAGCTCCTCCTGGGCCTTGCGCGCCTCCTCCCGGCTCTTGCTCGCCAGCATCTGCTGCTTGTCCGACTCCAGCTCCAGTCGCTCCTTGTCCGCCTCCATGACTTCGATTTTGTTTTGCAGCCGGTATACTTCGCTTTGGGCCCTATTATGCGAATAAATGTTTGATTGATTTTTCTTTACCCTGCTTCTAAGATACAACAAAATATTCCAATTCAACTCACCTGTCGTACTTCTCGAGCATTTTCTCAAAGTCTTTGCTCGTGTTCTCCTTATCCTCTTGAATCTTGCTCAGAGTATGCTGGGCCTTATCCAGCTTGTCCTTCAGAATTTCCAATTCGGTGTAAGCATCGTCTCTTTCGAGCTGTGAACAAAACGAAGTCGCCAATCATTTTGCAAATACCTCGTTAGAGTGAAAGTTTCACATCGAAACCTATTACTCACGGAAAGCTTTTGTTGAGCATTATGTGCCTTCTCCCAGCGGTCCTTGACAATCTCAAGCTCCGACAGAGCGTTTTCCTTCTCGCGCTGCAGCTTCGATATTTGACTCTGCTGGAAGTCCAGCCGTTCCTGGGCCTTTTCCAACTCTTCGTGGAAGCCGTCGCGCTCCTTCTGCAGTCTTTGCATAATCGTCTGCGAAACAGAAAGGCAAAACCCATAATATTCGCCGGCGAAATTAACGATTAAAGCCGAGCTTTAATAACGACTCTCACCTGAGCTTTCTCGTATTTGTCTTTGAGACGATCGACTTCCAACTGAATGCTCTCGCGCTCCTTCTGCATCCTCGTTATCTGCCCGTGCGACTTGTCGAGCTGGCTCTGCAGATTTTCAAAGTCGTAGTTCTGCTTCTCTTTCTCCATTTGCATCTGTAAGTAATGTCTCATTTAAAAAAGAATGCCTCTTGCTTTTCTCGGTAGAGCAAGCAAAGCACAAGGCAAACACTAACTCTTCTGACTTCGGTCTGCGACTTTTCCAGTCTCTCCTGCAGCTTGTCAACTTCCGTTTGCGTCTTGTCCAGCACGTTCTGCAGCTTGTCCTGCTGGAGTTGAGCTTTGCCCAAAGTTGCCTGGGTACGCTCGAGCTCCTCTTGGACCTTGTCGTGCTCGGCAACGGCCTTGTCTCGCTCGGCATGCAGCCGCGCCACGGCCGCCTGCGCCCTGTCGTACTCCTCTCTCAGGCTGTCCTGCTCGCTCTGGGCGTTTTCCAATCTCGCCTTCAAGCGATACACCTCGCCTTGGCTCTTCTCGACCTACATTAAATTGAAAGAAAACTTCAATGACTAAAGGCAAACGCTTATGGAGGATTAAACGAGATAATTAAAAAGCTCGAGAGGAGAGAGTGACCTTTTCTTGAAGGGCCGCCACTTCGGCCCGAGCTCGTTCGTTTTCAGCCTGAGTGACCCTGAGCTCGGTCTGCACTCGCCTGAGCTCGGAGCTCGACTTCTCCGCGCGCTCCTGAATCCGGTCCAATTCTTGGGATGAGTTCAAGCTGCTACGGCCGTAGGGGGTCTGGGACCTCTCGACCTCGTGCTTCAATCTCTCGTTCTCGAGCTCGAGCCGGGTGAGCCGTTGTTTAGCCGCCTCCCAATCGGCCCCGCTTCGGCCGACTTCGGACGCGGCTTTGTCGAGCTCGGCCTTGCTCTTGCCCAGCTCCGACTGAGAGCTCTCGAGCTTCGCTTCGAGCCGGTCCTTTTCCGCTTGAGCCCTTTCCACCCGGGCACTCAGCTTCTCCACCTTTTAAATTGTTGCGTTTAAATGATTTGACTTTTTTTTTCTTTTCTTTTCTCGTTATTGAAATATGCAATCGAGTGTACCTCAGATTCAAGGGTATGGATCTTCATTTTATACTCGGCTATCTCGCGCTCGTGAAGCTCGCGCTCCTCTTGCTTCTCTTGCTCGGCTCTATCCCGTTGCTCCCGCAGCTGGGTCATCTGCTTCTCCTTGTCGCCTATGGCCTCCTCCAAGCTGCTCAGTGCGCCCTCGCTGCTACAGTGATGAGCTTGCATCGCCGTCAGCCGTGCCCTAGCCATGTCTACTTGATTGTCCTTTTCTTTCAACAGATCTTCCAAATTCTCAATCTGCCAAAGACACCAATAACGACGATCAAACGATTTTCAACGAATACACCAGGGGGAAAAAAGCTCTGGGCGAGCTTTTTGAACTTATGAAAACGTCTGCCTTGTTCGCTTTCTTACCTTGCGTTGAAGAACATTGATTTTTCTATCCTTTATGTCCATGTGGTCCTTAAGCTCGGTTAATTCAGTATTGAAACGATTGCGCTCTTGTTGTGCTTGCAAAGCAGCTTGGGTTTTTTTCTCGATCAATCTATTTTTCTCCTCGAGTCTCTGCCTCATTTCTTCCACCTGTGCGCATGCATTAATTCATTATTCCCCTAAACGCGAAGTGACTTGCTGATGGAGCTATTTTTAAATTTTATTTTTTATTGCGCAAATATTTAAATCGACCCAAGCGGGTAAAAAATAATAAGAAAAACGACCTTAGAATGTAAGACTTTTTGGTACATCTTGACAAGCTCATAAGGGACTGAGTATGTATCATATATGGTTTTATAGTTACGACGGATGATCAAACTCACATCAGCCTGAAGCATATTGTAATGCTCCTCTTTAGCGCAAAGGGATTCCTTGAGGACGGCAATGTGTCGCTGGTAGTCTTGGTGCTGCTCTTCAAGCGTCTTCATTTTGGCCGCCATAGCGAGGAGCTCTTGATCGCGTCGTTGCACCTCTGTCCTCAACTCGTCAAGCTGCGAAAAAATGAGCATAGATCAGAACGAGGGTGAACGTTTGTCGAAGCACGCGATAAAACGACTGACTGATGAGCACGCAGACGACTACGCGACGAGGAAGTTGTCACCTTGCCCGAGTATGTAATAATTAGATACAAGTGTCCGTTCTCCGTTTTTTTTTTTTTATTTTAAAAAGGAAAATGACTGAACCCATTGTAATCTTGATCTTTTACACCGAACGACACGTGTTAAATATTATACGGTTGGAATCTTTTTTTTCTGGATTATCAGTTTTAGTTTTTTTTCATATTCATATATATACAGAAATATGTGAGAGAAACAAAGAGATTGAAGACAAAAGACACATTTTCATACTCGGACAGGGATCACGTGGCATGCAACGACAGACCAATAAAATGACATGTTAAGTACAAACATTTTAATAGTATACAACGTGAAAGCGTATAGGACTAAGTAAAACAATAATTTCATTTTTTTCGATTTAAAATGAAATACAAAGTTGTTTTTTTATTGATAGAAAAAAAATAGAAACTTATCGTTCTATCAACAAGATAGAATTTATTTTTAGCTGATAGCTTATCAATATTAATATCAGAAAACTATAATAGGAGTTACTAAAACTAACTAGGTTTAAAATAGTTTTTAAAAAGAGTTTCATAATCAATCAACGAAACCTTTAAAAGTAAATTCAATTTTACCTAATAATTCTCAATATGAGAGATATTATTTGTTCAAGTTATTTTATCATAAATTTAAAAATGCGCCAAGTCGTGTAACGTAACATCAAAAATTGAGTGAGTTTCAGTTAAAGCCAGGGAATCATTGATTAACGTCAAGTTTCAACGTAAATGTGCAAATGTGCGACATAGATTGAAACAATTATTAGTATGAATAAAATTGGCAATTTTCAGACTCTATAAATGAAATAGTACATTTCATTTACAGAAGTTTAAAAAAGCTACAAAATTATTATTAAAAAAATAAAGGTTGATATATCACAAAATGTCGGTATGTTGTTTCAATAATAATATACATATTTCAATTTTAGGATTCTAAACGGTATTGTAACGTTCAATGAAAAAAAAAATTAAAAAGAAAGATCAGTATCGATGGCAGGCGCAACGTATGATTTTTAAACTCCTAAACGAGTAAATCATCAAATTCACCACACATCTAATGCATTGATACACATTTATGTAAATGCTTTACAAGTATTTATCATACTATCTTGAAGTAAGTCATTAGACTCATTGAATATCCTCCTGATGATTCATGTACCTAATCGTAAAAAAACAGGAAACTGAAAAGTTCGCTGTTTTAAATTCGTGCAAGAAATATATAATTATAAAACGATATATGAAAATTATATCAATGTATGTGTTATATGCGCATATTGAGGATGAAAATTTTTTATTCGCACATGCAAGTATAATGTTATTACCATAATTATTACTCGATCTAAGAAAAATCATAAATAACAGTATAATTTGTTGAATATTTATAAAAAAAATTAATTGTCGACTGAAAACTTATTCAATTTATATAATTAATAACAACTATTTTGAATTAAAAGTATAACTAAATGTAAAAAGAGAATTTTTTACATCACAATCTAATGCAATGCTTATCAGGAAAGTAGTAGTTTTGTTGGTGAACAATATAATAACCATATTGTAACCAATTAAATAATTAATTTTATGTAAAATATAAAAGAAATACTTTTCTATTTGTTAATCTAGATTCAAGAAATTACAAAAGGAAACGCGGATTATCTTTTAGGATGAAAATTTTATAAAAAACATCGAAACGATGCAATAAAATTCCTTTAAAAACGTCAACATTGTTAAAGAAACCTGTTGGATGAGATTGTATGAAATGATGACATAATTACAATAACGACAAGTCATTATTTTTGTCATAATACAACTACGGTTACATTAGTATTAAGAAGAAACTTTGTTACGTTCGATTTGCAGTGAGAAAACGTAGGATATGTGGAAAAACTCGTAGTGAAAAAAGTACATCAGTGCTGATGAGACATATCCTTACCTCTTCAGTAAGCTAAAACGGATTGGCTATATCAGCATATATAATATGCCTTAATCAACAGTGGCAAACGGCTTCGACACTATCTTGTAAGTTTTACGAAAGTAATGCTAAAGTTAAAATTTTGCGACAATCCAAACTTTACTGATGAAAACAACTTTTTCCTTTAGTTAAAACAACATCGAAGCCGAAGCCACTTCTAGCATAATTTAAAATATTGTTATAAATATTATTACTATTATTAAAATATGTTTTTTCTTTTAATTATTATAATGCTTTTTTGTGTAATCATTAACATTATAAAAATCAAAAGAAAAAAATATATATAATAACAATAAAACTAAACATTTAAATTTGTTCTTCGCTTAAATTTCTATCTTATAAAAAAGAAAAGAAAGGAGAAAAAAAAGAAAATATATATCTAGAAACAAATAATAACTTGACTAGTTAACTTTTTCGTGTATTTCAAATAATTTCATATTTTCAATTTACTTCCTACAAACGATTTAGCTGTAAGCTACTCATGCAAACAAATACGATAAATAACTAAACATTTTGAATAAATACGTGAACAAAACTCAATTTATTTTTGTGCGTTTATTCCAATTACTGACACACTGATTTCAACAAATTAACTGACCTAATATTTTTTTTAATTTGTATAATTTTTAAAAAATCATTGGTTTAATTAGTCAATTTGATTGTGTTGCGCTTTGCTATGATCGCGATTTTTTTATCAGTAAGTCAATGTGTCAATATGTCAAAGAAATAAAAATTGTTATTTAACATTCTTGTCGTTTAATAACATCATGCGTACGTATAAATTATGGTTAAGCGTTTTATTGAACTGATAAAATGTATTTTATTCATCAACTAAATCAATAAGTTCAATGTATCTCTAGCAATAAAACTAAACTGCATTTAAAATTCTCCAAAATAAAATGGGTCGTGACAAAAGTGCCAAGTTTGCGCACTTTTTTTCTCGCATAAAGTTTCGTGTATATGCGAGCATTATTTTTGAGATGCATCCATAACATATTGCTCTTTGTTGGCCAAGACTCCATTAAAAAGTTTTATCGTAGTCATCTTGAATTTTAATTCTCCGTAAAGAGAATATCTTTTTGTCAAACGAAACTGGAAAAAAAGCTGGGAGAAATAAAATTCACCCAAGAATATCAACGTAACGAATTAATTGTAAATCGAAGTACGTTTAATCTTGATCCCTTTGTATTCAAGAGTTTCTTGTTTAAATATTTGAATATCATGATGAATATTGCTTGTTTGCATCATAATTTCTTATTATGATGACACTTATTACGCCGGCAATTCATCATTTATTCAGAAGCCTCGGCAATCTTATTAAATTTGAATATTTTCTTTAAAGACTTTGGAAAGTAAACTTCTCTTCTGTGTGTATACGTGTATGTAATACTACGTACACTAATTACATGCACATTCTTAAATTTATGCATTGACAAAGGTATCAGTTTTAATAGAGTGAAATCAGCTTATGGTCTAAAATTTGCTATAAAATTCACGTACACTAATAATACTTTAATTTATTTCTTTCAAAAACAGCATTTTGAAAGCAGAAATATTAAAAATGATGGGTAGTAATTTAAAATATCATCACTATTAGCTATCCAATTATGTTAGCAGGTAAACTCTAATAATTATCCTCTCTAAAGTCCTGTATTATCTTTATTTGCTAAGCAAGCCTATGTACAAAGATAATACAATAAAATTGTATAATTATTAGATTCTACTGAATTTTTATCAATTGGTCAGAGTTGTAAGTTTGAATTTTACAATTACGATTATTTCCCTCATCGGTAGTAGGTATTGAATTTATCAAAGATAACACTAGACATGAAAATGATTTATAAAAACTGACAGTGGCGTGACGTATGATGAGCTGATGTAGAAGTGAGGTGCAATTTATTGACTTGTAATTCAAAAAAACTACTGGTATACCACAAATTAGTATCATTTCTTTCAATACTGGACGCGCTAATCAAGTAATACTGGATAAATAAGCACTAAATTTTACAATCATTTACTTTACAATCAGTTATTAATTTTCCAATCTATTAAAATGCTATATTTTATGAAAACAGTTGACACTGTAAATTAATTTTGTCTTTTGAAAAATATTTAAATAATAAATATATTTGCAAATATAATTTAATCTTTTTTTTTGGGTGGGGGCGAGGGGGGAGGAAAATATTGTTAGCTTATGTATCGCTACTGTGTAAGCCAGCTTTATACACGTGACCTTAGTATACGATGGTAATGATGGGAATGTAATGCTCTAAAAACAAAGTGTTTTTACAATTAAATGTATTTATACAAAGTAAACACAATTAATTGTTTATTTCCAATCAGATTACTAAGCCTCACGCTAATTCAGATAATAATCTTTTTAACATTTCTGCCAATGTAAATATGTTAAAGGTACTTCTTGTAACATTACAATTTTTACCTTTTTCTTCAAAATACATCGTTCTTGAAATAGTGATAGATATATGCTACGTTCGTTACTACTTGTATTATTGAATAAGATTTTAAGAGAAAAATGTGTTCGAAATTTCTGTTGAAAAAATCTGTAACATGCATCGTCTATAGATATTAAGACTATTATTAATAATAAAAAAATGTTACTGAAAATTTTCCAGACATTAATGCAAAACATAGCTATAAAGAGTAAATATTGTATTTTTCAAATAATTTTAGTTTATGATGTATTTTTTTGTTTACGTAATATATAGATGCTGTACAGTTGTGATGTAATTTGTAACAGCTGTTCAATTTATGTTTGATTGTGTAAACAATTATGGAATAGTCATAACGCCATTGTATTCATAGCGTTAGTCTCGTTTCAATAAAACCATTTAGGATATAAATTTCAATTTGAGAATTGAAAAAATAAATAGTTGATAACATCTATTACCACTTAGATGATTTAAAAGAAATGATTAATCGTGATAATTACAAGAATTATATACAACCATTTAGCAAAAATGCTTCGATTAAAAGAAAAATTCTGCAATGATTTGAGTAAACTTTCTTTCGGCTTTAATCATAACTAAATTGTCGCATCCACTTGTTACCTTAAGAAAAAAAATTCCTTTTTTACAATATTCAGCTTAACTTATAATACGCAAAAGAAAAGTATAAAGTCGCTTAATTTGATATAGCTTAGCAGCGCAAAATAAGGAAGAATAAAATTTAGAAAACAACAGATACGCCAATTTCTTATACATAGCACGCTCTATTGCTGATTTAAGTATATCTTTGCTCAGTCATCTCGCAAAAGCAATATTATATCATTTGAATAAAAAAAAACTATGTACTCGATTTGTACTAAACATGCAATAATAGCTAAAAGTGTGATATCGATAGAAATATAAGTGTACTGATTCCGCATAAGTACATCCATGTAAAAACGCTCGCACACGCTTGCACAAAATGAATTCGATTTTTTTTTGTCCGAATTACAATCATAAAATATAGCATTTAGTTAAATTCTGTATGGTTTCAAGTAAGGTTTCAACAGTCACGCAATTATTTACATTACCGCAATACTTACGGCGACAAATAATCAGTGACACCTACTGAAATTGCGTTTAAAAAACTCTGTTCAACTCGTCAGCCTAATACATCGTTATGATGTGAACTTTGAAACTGCCTAAGATTACGTGTATACAAACAAAGTATCACATAGTTAATCTTACAGCTTATAATCGTACAACTTATTTTCTATAAATGTTGTAAAATCCAATTCTATCGTCATCACCATCATCATCGCCATTACCATTATCACCATTGTCATCATCGTCATCATCATCATCATTAGGATAACCAACATCATCATAATCATCATCATCATCTTTAAACCATTATAACCATCGTCATCAGCATCGTCATAATTTCCGTTAATTCTGCCGTTACAACTGACAGTTAGAATCCGATCAGGAAAAGAGCCTAGCACATTATCATGTCGAGCGCTTATCCTTGACAAGTGAGTGCGCGTGTCTCTGCCCATCTGTCGTTGTTTATCGGTTTATCGGTCATTCTAATCCATGAGGTGTGTTCGGTGTTGTGGACGGAGCTGAACTTACTTGGTGTTTGAAGCTGCTATCGTGCTCATTGAAGGCATGAGAATGCAGAGTCAGAGCGCCCTGCGCTACCGGCTTGATAAACTTGGAATAATGATGGGGCTCTTTGTAGAGATACTGATACGGCTGATAGTGCATTTGCTGCTGCTGCTGCTGCTGCTGCTGGTAATTGGCGTATCGCATGTAATCGGCGAACGGATTGGTCACTCCGCTGCTCGTGCACATGAAGAGCGGCGAGGTCGAGGTTGCGCGCGACTTGTACTGGGCGACGGCCCCCCCTGGACGGCTCGGGACGACGACCGCCCGGAGTAGCTGCTCCCGCAGGCGGCCGCCGCAGTCGCGTATGCGCTGGAGCTCCGCCTCGAGCAGCTGTATCTGACGCTCGAGCGTCTGTATGCGCGCGTCCTTAGTCTCGAGTATAGCGGTAAGGGTGCTGCTGCCCGGCACGCCGCCCGGCACTGCGACACTACCACCGCCGAGGCAGGTGGATGAGGCCGTTGTCGCGTAAGCGAGCTCCAGTTGCGTTTGCAGGCTCTTCAGGCTCTCGTTTGTGGCTTTAAGCTCCTTGACGTACAGAATGGAGGAGAGAAGGGACGGAGAGAAAGAGAGACAGAGAAGCATCCGGAGTGGAGACATGACCGACATGTGTGTCGTTATTGTTGGTTTTTGTTGTTGTTGGTAGTTTTTGTTGTAGTTGTTGTTGATGATTATAGTTGGTAATGGTTTTTTTTCATTGTTGTTGTTTTTGTCATTGTTAGTATGAGAGAAAAAAAACGAGTCGCAAAGGAGGCAAAGGTGGAGAGACGGCAAGAGAGGGTTACGATAAACAGACTTTAATTTCTGAGCTCTGACATTAGTTGGATTATTATTTTAATGTCCGTCGCTCGAAAAAAAATGCCGGCAAGCTAGTTATTTGGTTCGTCATGTTTTATCAACGTATTAGACGTCTCGTTAATGTTGCGAACGTTCGTGTAAATACTTGAAAATTAAAGCAGTACTTTGCCAGTATTTAATTGTTTTTTATCAGTTATGTTGATATTCGGACAGTTTTTGTTTCAATGCTCTACGAGGTGTGCTACTCGTATCAAACGGCTAGATCATGCTTGGCTTATTAAATTCGAGTGAACGGACTTGTATGTATCGCAATGCAAGGAATCCACCTCTTCTTCTATCAAATTATCTTGGTCAACGAAAGAAAAGCAACAGTTCGACAACTTTTTCTTTCAGCCAATAAATTATGATATCCGCATCTGTCTGATTCAGAGATTGATATTCGCGCCGTGCATATAATTTAACTATTATTTTTAAATGTTTTGTCTTTCAACGCAATGCTACTATTCTTTCGCCTTCCTCAAACAAGAGAAATTGTCATTTGACTATTACCCATCGAATGTCCGGTAAATTTTTTCTTGTTGTTACAATGGAGTTTGGCCAAAATTGCTTAATCTAAATTTGTTGGGTATTCGGCTTCTAAAATGTCCGACTATTAAAATTTACGATACAATAGCTATTTTGGAAGTATCGCACATGCGACGGGCATGTCAATTCACAGTTATTACATGACAGACCTTGCAATTGTTTCAAATTTACATGGAGAGAAAATACTGAAATCTAAGTGACACATTGATTTCTAAGTTTTAATATATAAGTAACGATATCGATACAAACGTGTAAAAGTGTATATTATTAATATTAGCAAAAAAATTTATTAGCCCAGTAATTTCAGTACCTTCTCTAGTGAAGTGTACGTCATTGGTAAGAAGGAGACAGGCTACAAAAAACTATGCAAGAAAAATATTGAGAAATGTAGAACAAAATATAAATTGTAGAGATTAAATTATATAGAGTGTGCTCTCAAGTTTCGTGAAATATATAATTGAATGTATATATATTTTTAGTACACGATATATGCTTCGTTGGTTCGCAAAAAAATGACAAAATTTCAAGCATTTCGGCATGAAAACAAAAATCTAAGCATTCCAACAATAAACAAACTGATATTTGTAACATGACTTTTATAAAATAGTGCTTTTATAGTAAAATTTATATAATGATCAAGGTTTTGCAAGGAGTGCGTAATAGAATATAATTGTATGGAAATCACATTTTTAATTGTTTTAGTAGTATTATATTCTATTTGCATACGATTACAGAATGGAAATGCTTGAAAAATCTTGAATGGACTTTACCATAGTATATCAGTTGCTTAGCATGTTAAAGATAAATGACCGGCAAGTCTATGGTAAAGTTTGATTTTAATTTTCTTTTTCTCCGTGTATGTCATGGTAGATTTTTATGGAAAATTTTCGCTTATGGTCAGAAGAACGTGGACACAAAGATAGTGATGTTAAGATTCATCATAATAGAATGTGAATTTTCTTATTCCGATGCTGAAGTTGGAAGAACTTAGATAGTTATTTGAATGTTAAATGATTGATATGTGATATATGAATACCTTACGTTTAAAAAAAATTTTTATTCATATGTTTGTAGTAAATGCAAAAATAAAATAAAGAATTGTAAATTAATTTAATGTTTAATTTCTTTTTTTTTCTTATTTCATGAAGTTCTGACACTTAAATTGAGCATATTTCTGGGATTGAGCTACTCTAAGCCCACTTTTTGTTCCTGTCTCCTTATATTTTACAAGTTACAATAAGTTTTACAATTTGATTTAGCGCTCAATGAAAAAAAGGCTTTTCACTCTGTTTTAATTTTCGATGAAAATAAAAAACAAATGTTCTTTTCTTTTATGTCACTAACTTAATAATCGTTAAAGAAAATTATTAAGCGTATATATAAGAATAAAAAGAGTGGATCTATATCTTGAAAAAAGACCGTTTGTAGTAAAAAGATATACAAAAAAATGTAGCATCCAAGAAACGTAGATTATTATTTTGTTTAATTAATCTTCTTTTGTAAAGTGTATTAACTATAACATATGAATTATTTCAGCCTGTATACCTGATTCTTCCTCTTAGTCGTTTTGGTTGATCGTATTTGGGGCTGTCTGCACATGGATTTATCATATTCGAGTCGTTTCTACATGAAGTTGACGTGATTTTCGGTTGATGTGGTTGTGACAATGACGATGACAATGTTGACGGCAAAAGCAATGTTGATGATGGTAGTAATGATCACGATTAAGATGACATTTTTTAGTATAAGAAAAATATCTCTTGGTTTTTTTTTATTAAACTGAAGGCGATCAATGACGCCACAGGTTTAATATATTAATAAACTGTATAAAAACCTACACATCCAAAGCAGCTCATTCCGCATATTCACGTATATGTTTGTATAAACAACAATACACGCATATACGTATATACATATGCATATACAGTGTGAGTGTGTGGTTAGTATATAAAAAATTGGTTAAAACCTTCGCCAACTTATAAGTAATAGTATATATAGTTTGCGAGAAATACAATTCAAATTTCATGGAATAAAAAATCAACAAAACGAATAATTTTGTTTCTCATGAATATTAGTATTTCATTTCAAGCGAAAACTCAATCATTTCAAATCAACTTCTCGCTCTCTATGAATATTATGTGAACTGCGTGCTTAAGTGCAGACTGGAGCGTACACACATAAGGTAAGAAGCCGTGCCGTTAATTGGTTTGTAAGTAAGGAACGTTTCTTTCTTTTTATTTTTAATTGTAAAACTGAGATTTTGTGTGGTATCTCAAATTCACCTTATACGTAATACTTATGTATATATAGACGTTCGTAACTATATATGTATGACTACTCAATTATGTGTAGACATTTATGACTTTGCGTCATAAAGCAAAATTTATTAACTTTGATTATTGACTATATATGTTTCTCTCTGTTTATGTACAGGTTTTATAGAATAATTGCGTATGTAATGACATGCATAAGTTGAAAAAAAATTATTCAAATGCCTAGTAATATACACATAGTTCATAACTGAATTATAAAAGTTTAATATTGAATGTAAAAACACCATCAGACACTTAAAGAAGAGTTATTCTTCTAAAAATGTTTAAGTATCTGGAGAAATATACAATTTAAACTTTGTAAAGACTCGTGGCTAAGTACTAGTAAAATTATTATTTTTTACGTTCTGAAATAAAATTTGACTGTTCTGTAGTAAAGCAGTATTCATTGTTTCATCTTGAAATGTACGTTTCGAAGCAACATCGACTAAAATCGTCGTATTAATTAAATTTTAGATAATCCTTTTACAGCGTGCTATCAAGCCCATTTATTAAGAGTATAATCAATTTAAAAAAAAAACAGCTTAAATTTGTAATTGTACGCAAAAGAATATTTATTTCTTTTACTGTGTATCATAGAGGTATGAAATAATAAAAAAAATAGTCAGAGTTATACGATTATATATTTTTGATAATGACATTGAGTACAAAATAAAATATTAAAAAAATGTCATGCTTAAACTACCATATATTCAACTATTTCAAACAACTACAACATATATTGATCCTATTTGTGCTCTTAAATATAATTCTCCTTCTTAGGAATAACAAAATAAAACTTTTTTTTTCTTTATTATAAACCAATAGGCGGTTTTCCTATGTACATATACGTGCCTATGTATATATAAATTTATAAATATATATGTATATATACATAAGTGCACATGTAAGGTCGTTATGTTCAAATAATAGTTACAGACCTGTTTCTGGGCCAAGGATTGCATTTGTTGAAACATGATCCGCTCTTCTTCTTTGCCTGTAACGTAAATTATTGAAAAACAGTTAATTTTTTCTAATCTTTTTAAAATATAATTTTTTTATTATATTTCGAGCATTTTCATTATATTCTAGAATTTTGAATTTTGGACTTACCCATTCCTTTATTTTGAAGCATCTCGAGTAACTTTTTGATACTCTCATCTCGTGCTTGTAATGTTTGCTTTTGTGTTTCTATTCGCAATTCCAACTCCTATACAAGAATATGAGTTTATTACTATTTTGGTGGTCGTATATCTACTCTGATTTTGTATATTATAGTAATGTTAATATAAATTCATAGAAACAGGTATATTTAAGTGTGTGTATATGCGTATGTGTATATAAATATATATGTGTAAATACAACTCAATTTCCTTTCAACAACAGCGAGAAGAATACTTGACACTTTAAAAATTTTTTTAATAATCCAACAACGAGCAAAAAAGAAAAATTAAATTAATTTTCTACGTAATTGAATCAATATAGCTTTACGGGGTAAAAAAATCTACTGATGCTAGGAAAAAACAATATTATTGTATTCAACGACGTACGTAATACAGACAAATTTCTTCATGACAAAAAATTGTTCTCACTGGAAATTCAAGCTTTTGTTTTAAAACTGTAAAGAGCTAGAAAAAAACTGGTATGTACTCTTTCGTATAACGATCGCAAGAATTGGTTTTATGCAGAGACACAATTTTTCTAATGTGCGACGTGAGATTTTACTTCTCTTTGTTTGCGAGTATTAAAAGTCTGCAAAACTATAATAACGAGGATACATGTGTGCGCTGATGTATGTAAGAGTGCAATTTTCGACTGGTGAATACTTTGTTACTATAAATAATTGTTTATTGTTTTTTATACTAAGCTGAATGCGTATGCGAAAAATTATAAAGGAGCAAATTTAAGTTACAATACTTCAAATTTTGACATGTTATAAAAATAACGTTCGTAGTTTCAGAAAATTCATGTCAAATAAATACAAATGTTTCTTTTACTTAACATTAGACGATCATCATCTTAAAATTTTATTAACAGATTTATTGAATCGTGTGTATGAGTATAGTTTGTTCAAGTACAACATTTTGCACAAAATAAACCATTTACAATAAACTGTACCAAGAAAGTATTTCAAAACTATTTTTATTCAAATAAAATTTTTTGCTGCATTCGTATAAACAAGTGTTATTTTTTAATTTTTTTAAAAAAATAGCTTGATTCACTTCTTTGGTACAAATTAAGCATAATATTGTTGAATATTTGTTTCAGTGTTAATGACAAAAAGACGACATCAATGGCAGAAAAAAAATAAAAACAGTGGTAAACACACACACACACACCAATAATACGGTTACAACAACGACATGAGCATTAACAATAGAAATCTGGTAATCAAGTTACCCATGAACTGGTAATTATTGTGACGTGAGACAAAAATCAAAACGAGTAAACGAGTATTATTGATTGAAATAAGTATGGAGACATGTAAAAAAGAAATCAGCTGTGGATGGTTAAATAAAATAAAAAAAATGAATGAAAAAGTGAAACCTTTATCGTGTCTCGAAGTATTGCGATTTCGCGAGTCAAGTGCTCGTTCTCGTTGTATAAGACTTCCATCTGCTGCTGCATTTCGACGCTTGGACCTCGCATACGTAATCTTAACTCTTCTTCCAGTTGCCGAACCATCATGCTTTGTTTCTGTAACAGCAAAACGTCATGGCAACACGTCAAGTGGTTTTTTTCACTCTTCATCTCCGATTACTCAAAGTCGGGTGAAACGTGAGAGAGAGAGAAAGACAAGGTGTATACTGGGTAGGATCATTGTTATATTCAACACGATTTTTCCAACAATAAGGTCGTACATTTTAATTATCAAGCTATTTTGGCTTTAGGCGCGTTTTGATCGTGATGTAGCGCATAACATTGCCTCGGATATGTAACTCTATTGCTGATTAATATTTATTTTACTCTCGACTCTCACTCCGCGTTACTGTTAATTCGGATTTATTTTGATCTGTGCTTTCATGGGAAAATTGTAAGGGTCAATTTGTTAATCTTAATCTCGTTTGTTATCGTTAAGGTGTATTAATGACTACTGATCAATTACGAGAATTGTTCCACTTCTCCTAACGACGGTATTTTTTCTCACAAATTCTTTTTTCTTCGTAATTATAAGTCACAAAGTGCTAAGATTACATCAATTATACAAGAGAATGATTATGATTCGAATGAAAGATAGTTTGGAAGATGAGAAATGTAAAGAAAAGATGGCTGCACGTTTTTGTTTCTATTTTTGTCTGCATCAAATTATAATTCGATTAGCCTGTGAGAAAATACTATTTAAAAATAGCCTTTATTGGAAACATCGTCAAATTTTTAAAATGAAAATTAGCGAAATTTATTCCTCATTAAAAAAAAACAGAGTATTCAAAAGAATACATTTTTAATTTGCTACAAATGTCAAACTTATGAAAATTTTTAATATTTTATCTTGATGCTAAAGTTCATCATGAAATTATTCTTATGCTTGTAATAAGAATATATTTTTAAATAAATTATTCCTGATTAACAAGAAATAAAATTGCATTAAGATTAATTTTAAAAATTTAATCTTACAGTTCTTTTAATATCGGCATTTATTTTAAGATTTATTTCAAGTTGTATGGAGTAAAAATAAATACTGAATAATCAAAGCAAAGCGGATAAAAAACATATAGTATTCAATTATTTATTGTCTTTACGCAATGCCAGAAACAAAAGATGACATAAAGTTACGGAAAGCCGTTTTTGTAGAAAAGTCCTCTGCATTATTAATTTGCCAAAGTAATTTACCCACCCCCCCACCCGACGAATTTCAATTACAATTCTTGCGTCGGCAGCGTCGCTAAGCCTGACGTAGGTATAGGAATGTAATTGTGCCGATAGTATATCGAAGACAACTACATTAATGACCGCTAATTCTGGTACAACCGAGAATACGCCGGTATCGATCAAAGCCCTGCGATTCTGAATTTTTCACAAATGCTCTTAAACGCGCGTGCCTTTACATATGCTCTAATAAGGCTTATTGCAAAAGACTTAACACTTTTCGAAGGACAAGTTCGTTAATTTATTATAGAGTTATCTAATACGCAGATTAAAAGCGATTATATGCCTGCATTAAGTAATAGGCGCTTTCTTTACAAAATATTCAATTTTAAGAGACAGAGAGAAAAAACAAGAGAATAGAAAAATAAACGAGAGAAAAGCAAAAAGAGGCAAAACTGTGCAAAATCAGCTGTTACTGATTAATATAGCGAAGGAATGACAATAACTTAAATCAAGCCTGCCGAATCAAATCTGCGGCGAGTAGGTGCAAAAGAAACGTCGCCTGTTTTCTGCTTATATTTTTTTCTTGCACGTGAGCAGATGAGCCTTATATCAGCGTGTATAAAGAAAGAATCTCCACCGCTCGATAAGACTTGCTACTTCTTCCGCTTCTTCTTCTCCTTCTTGCTCTCCTTCTGTCCTTTTTCCCGTCCACTATTTTCGCCTACTTTCTCGTGCTCTTTCTCGCTTGGCAGAAAACAAACGAAGAAAAGAGAAGATATTCACCTAATTCTCCAAAAGTTTTCTTCAACTCTTTTTATTATTTTTTCTTACCAGCAGCATTTCTCACATATGCGAGTTTATTCACTCGTATGAATTACATATTCCTCTGCCATATGTACGATTTGTCGTAGTTCTTTCTCCTTTCTGCTTTTGTCATTTCAACGTTACAAGTTTTTTTTTCTTTTTATCGATCTCCTTCGTACCTTACTTTTAACGTCCCCCTGTCCCTGTTTGTCTCGTCATGCTCTGTCTCTGTTGCTTTTTCGTTAACATACTCATATATACACACACTTTTATTTCCCTCATCTTTCATTACTTTTTTTTTCCTCCAATATATATACGTGTTTTCAGCGTATATAAGTTATGCTCATAATTCGTAGTAATAAGAATCGTTGACTTTACCAAGCGGGTTCTCTTTTTATTTTGTAATACGCAACACAGGCATGCTTACCTACATGATATTAAAATTTAAGAATGGATTCGGTGAGATAGATAAAAAACAAAGATATCGCCTCGATAACAATGCACATGAAAAATCTTGAGAAAAGTTTTTAGCTGGGCTAGCTATATATAGCGCGAGCACAATAAAGTCTCATTTAACTTATAACGGAGGCTTTTATTACATTTCCGTGGAAGCATTTTAAATACCCAACACATTTACGATTCTCATGCATACAATAGCTGCAAATAGCATTGGCTAAATAAATTATTCAGAATTTTAGCGAAATCAACGCGTTTTCGAGGCAACCAAAATTTAGCTTGATATATCGCAATGCAATCTACAGTTAATACAGAAAGCGGCCAAGTTCTTTTACTTATTCTTTCGTTTTTTTTCCTTAAATATCGTAAAGACCTCAAAGGTTTTATGAGCCATGCTTGTTATGGATTAGAGCGCGGCTACAGATAATGCAGCTTCAGTCATAAATGAGCTTGAATTTAGCGTAGGAAAAAATCGCGTCAATGCACGTGCGAGAGAAGAAGGAGAAGCGAGGAAAGAATGACGAAGGATAGGCGAAGTGACGCGTGCAAGAGAGAAAGAAAGAGGAAGAGAGAGAGAGAGAGAGAGAAGCAGAAAGTAAGAGAGAGAGAGAGAGAGAGACACCCACACAGCCAATAGTACCGACATACTAGCGCACATACAGTGTGGGGGTTGAAGTAGGTAGGTGGGGATGAGAGTGTGGGGGCGGCAAGGGGAGCAGGGGGGGGGCGGGGGGTAGCGGGTAGGGTAGGGTGGAAGGGACGGGAAGAGCGCGTGGAGCTACGTGCGAAGGGGGCGAGTTGAGGAGGACGTACGTATATCGATCGGCCTAAATATAAGCTTGACGGCGCGGCGCAGACGGCATGCGCTTCGACAGAGTCGACTGAGGAATCGCATCAACGAGTAGTCAGGCACACGTTAGACATTGCCGCTTGCTAGAGAGAGAGAGAGAGAGAGAGAGAGAGAGAGAGAGAGAGAGAGAGAGAGAGAGAGAGAGCGAGAGCGAGGTAGAGTCTAATGCTCGAGTTGAGATCAAGGAGAGAGCAGAGAGTAAGAGAGAGAAAGGAAAGCAGCTGGAGCAGCGAGCCAAGTTTATGTCAGTAGGACTGGCTTCGCTCTAACTATGTACGAGCGCTATAGCAACTGCAGGCAGTCGCAAGCTTTCGGCTCGACTTGAAGCTTTCAGCTTAATCTAATGATCATCGCCAGATTATTCGAATTTCGCGTTGATTTTTTATATTTTATTTTTTTTCAAATCAAGCGCCGTATAGCCATTGAGAGAGCAAGCGAATGAAGAAGAATGTTTAAGCGACGAGGATATAAGTAGAGCAGACTCGGGCACTAGGAAGTAATTCCTCGACAGCAGCAGAGCGGGAGAGCAATGTGGGAATATAGATGGGGGGCGTAGAAGGGAGAGGGAGTAGAGTAGAGCAGACAGGCGCAAGTTGAGTAGAGCAGTGGTGCGGTAGGGTGTCGGTAGGTGGGTAGGTAAAAAAGGGACGCGGAGTCTGGAAGAGGAGCGCGGGAGTAGGCGGGGGTGGTTGCAGGGCGAGATGGCGAGGTGGAGACACGTGTTTGGCCGCACCTGCAGCGGCAGCAGCAGGAGGAGGATGAAAAGCTCCGGAGGGGTGGGGGTCGGTCGGGGCCGCAGGCAATTGGCTCACCTGGTTCTCCGAGTTGAGCAGCTTGAGCTGCTCGTTGATGAGGCTGTACTTGGTGCTCTCCTCCTTGCGCAGGGCCCGCTCCTTCTTGAGCTCGGGGCTCCAGAAGGTCTTGATGCTGTGCATCGAGCTGCCGAGCTTCTGGTTGGTCAGCTCGAGCTCCTTCTTGAGGTTGCCGAGCTCGCGCTGGAGGTCGTTGTTCTGGTGCTGGAGCTCGCCGATGTAGCCCTGGCCGTCGCGCAGGAGGTGGGGGTTCGGCGACTGCCGCTGGGAGACGGGCCGCATCGGGGGCCCGTAGAGCTCGTCCTCGAGCTGGTAGCGGCTCGGCCGGCCGAGGGGGTCGCGGATCGGGACGAACTCGCGCTCGTGGTCGAGCAGCCCGACGGAGGCGCGGTCGAGGCTCGCGTAGCGCGGCCCCGACATCACGGGCCTGGAGACGCTGCGCGAGCGGTGCTGGCCGGCGCCCTGCGACATGCTACGCCCGCGCTCCTCCAGCATCAGCACCGGGCTGCCGAGCTCCTCGTCGCGCGCGCCCCCCAAGCCGTAGTAGGGGCTCCCGCCGCCGCCGCCGCCGCCGCCGCCGATGACGCTCATGCCGCCGCCGCCAACGCCGCCGCCGATGCCGAAGCCGCCAGCGCCGCCCCCCAAGCTCGCGGACATGCCAGGCCCGACGCCGAACGGCCCAGGCCCGTAGCCGGCGGCGAGGCCGTAGCCGTGCTCCGGCGAACTGTTGCCGCTCCGCGTCGCCCGGAACTTGCGCGAGGAGACGCCGCCGAGGGGACTGCCCCTGCCGCTGACGTAGCCGGAGCCGTAGCCCCGGGACGGGCTGCGGTCGACCGTGGGCAACTCGCCGAGCCGGCGGCCGCTACGGGGCGAGCGCGTTCCCCCGCCCGGGTAAGCGTCCCTGCCGGACATGCTGCTCCCGCCACGGCTCCGAGCGCACTGCCCTCCGCGCGCCGCCCTCGCTCTCTCGCTCCCGCGCCGAGATGGCTATCTTTCTCTCTCTGCCGCCGCCGCCGCCGCCGCCGCCGCCACCGCCTCGACCCCCTTGCTCGTCCGCCAGCCAACAGCCACCCTCGCTTTCCGAGAGCGTACAGCCGAGCGCGCGCGCTACTCCTTCTTCAATCGATCTAGCCGCCCCCACTAGACACACAAACACACGTGGCCGCGCGCGCGCTCTCTCCCTCTTTCACGGGGCCGCCAAGCCCGGCACACAGCGCCGGAGGGAGCAGCCATGCACGGCCCCCCGCACGCACACGCTCTCGCGGCCCAGCCGGCCCCACGGATCGCTAACCTCTCGCCGCCCTCCCCCGCCCCCGCCGCCAACCCCCGCCTTACATGTTGCTATCTCCCTCTCCCGCTCGCTCTCCACACGCCACCCTCGACGCTCTTCCTCGCTCCCTCTCTCTTCCGACCCCCCCCCCCCTGCCGCTCTTCTTCTCACAGACGCGGCGCGAACCCTCCCGTGTACACGAACACACGCCTGCTCCTTCTCTATACACCGCTGCTCGCTGATTTCACACCCTCGCAAGCTTCCGAAAAAGCCAAGCTTTCACAAGCCGAGCGATAACAGTATACGCCTGTGTGTGTGTGTATGCCTGCTACCACCATGATAATAAAACGAGAGAGAGAGAGCCTGTATATTCCTCGGGGCTCGCACACACAGAGCCTTTAGCTTTCTTCCGTAATTTCTTGATGAATTTCCCTCGCTCTCCGTACAGGGCAAACCTCTGTGTGTAGAAATTAAAGCAACGCGTACACGTCCCTTGCGCGCGGCTTTTATCAGCAGCCACGGGATCGCCGCGCATGTATAACACACGCGCACAATCTCTATATAAAAGCGAGACGCGTACATAACTCGCTTATCCCCTGCAGTTTTCAAGGGAAAATAATCTCGAGAGGCTCGGGGGAGCTTTTTTCGGTGCGTCTTAGGCGGATAAAAATGCTATCCGGGAGGGCGGCTCTCTGCAGCTAGCGTCTTTTGAGAACAGCCGAGCTTTTAACTCCTCTGTATACATACATATAGAGCGCAACGGGATGGGGAGGAAGTTGGATTGAAAGGAAAAAGGGATTGCCGGGGATAATGTATGCTGATGTGTGCAGCCGAAAGGGTCGTTAGTGTAATTGTTTAAGGGTCTCTATATACTTGAACGTCGTATAAAACGCTGTTTAGGTATACTTATCGAGCTTTTTCTCTTTTTTTTTTTCATCACAACCCTCGAAAGGGAGACAATTTGTCTCGTATTATGGAGTAATCGCATTTCCAGGCTACGCTGCGTTTTTCTTTAATACGCGACAAAATTGATAAAATCACAGGATAATTAATCGCACGCGGTGGCCCCCGAAAGAGACGCAGCAATTGTGCTGCTCTCGGATATCGAGATGTACGCTGGGGGCGTGCATAAACATAAGCTTAAGGTTAATTGTTTGTTAATACGAGCATTAACCAACAACTCTACATGCTCCCCTCCCCCGGCCCGGTCTTTCTTTACACCCAGCTCAAATACTCTATTATTTATCGTATCAGTATTACGGTATCTCCCCTGCGCCTCCCTCTCTCTCCCACCCGAGCAACGCTATTATTTATATCTCCCCGTTAACATCTGCATTTCGCACGGGGCTGGCACGAGAGAGTCGTTCGTTCGTTTGTTTTTTGTTTGCCATCGCTCGCGCATTTCTCTTCGCGGTGTACCTCCCCCCCCCCCCCCACGTCCCTGTCTCATTGATTTTTAATTTTTTTTCTCACCACCAAAATGCGAAAAGTTTAACCGATAACCCCACCTCGCGTTACATCTCTCGCATTCGGATGCAGAGATTATAACCCCCGTTTCTTTTTTTTTTTGATAAATTATCATCGCGGTATTTCGGAAATTTAACAAATTACAACGCTCGCAATAAGCCTGGCTTTAAATATCAAAGCTCATCGCTGGATTTACACGCGCACACAACTGCGCGCCGAAATTTCGTTTCCAGTGCAAACAGCGAGTGTGGGAAAATTGCTTGTGGCTTTGGCTAAATTTTCAGCGCAACCGCGAAATGTGGAATTATCGGGAGTGAAGCTCATCGTCCGAGAGAAAATTCGTGCCATCGACCCCGACTCCCCCTCCCTTGCCCAGTCCCCTTTTGGATCTATTGGAAAAACGTTGGACTGATGGATCAAGCGAATAACCCGACGATGAAAAATTGCCCGGTCAATCAGGCCCAGCTGGACTATTCGAGTCACGATGAAAATTTGGCCAGCGCGGATAGTCGTAACCATGCTCATCAGGCCCTCAAAGAATGCCGGGTCAACAGCGATAGTGCGGTTAGTTGATTAATGCTATTGATCGATTGAAAATCGATATTTTCGAAATTAAGACGCTGGCTTCGTTTTTTCTTGTCAAACGGAAAGAAAATATTGGAAAAAATGGTAATTTAGGGGCCGGAAAGGAAAGTAGGCAAATGCCCGAGTTATTGGAAAATTGTTTTATGTTAGGAGGGGAAAAAATAGAGAAAGAGAGATAATAACGCTATGTGCAGGGGCTGGAGGGGAACAATTTTCTAAGTTAAAATATACGCTCGAGCTTAAAATATCCACTTTTCTTTGTCTCTCCCCGATATCGTGGATAGCAGGCGATCCGGCCGAATATCTATCGAGACTAGTCAAGGGATACTTTCCGGTTAATTCAGAAGCGAAATATGCATTTTTCTCCCTTGTCTCTTTTTACGCTGCCTCAATTTTTTTCCTTTTTGTATTCTTTCTTTTCTATACCCATTTTCTAATGCATTAATCTCGTAACTATTTAATAATGTGTATGAAAACTTTAATTTAAAAAAGAAATGAAAAAAGAGAAGAAAATTAAAGTCTTATCTGAAAGAAGCTGAGAATAATAAAGGAATAAAATTCGCAGCAGGAGAAGAAGCCAATAGAGTACACTTCGGAGATGATTCGCGAGCAAGAGGCGCTGGTGATGTCGATGAGTCGCCAGGACATCCCCGAGCTGTTAATAAAACGTCAATTCGAGCGGCTGCTCGAGGAGCAGAAGAAGCAGCTGCAGCAGTCGAAGGAGGGAAAGTGCGCGGAGCCGGAGAAGCCGGCCGGAATGAATCCGCTCGATAATCGCATGAAGATGGGCGGCGACTTCAATCGCACGGCAAATCCAGCAGCGAGAGGGGCAAATCGCGCGGGACCGAAGCCGAACGAGATGCTGAGCAGGCAGAAGCATCAACGGCAACGATCGAGCCATCCTCCCGAGCAGGATGACAAGGCCGATAAGAAGAACGACAAGCCCTGCCTCGAGCATCAACACAGCCAGCAACAGCTCCAGCATCAGCAGCTGCAACAGCATCAGCTCCAGCAGCAGCACCTGCAACAGCAACAGCTCCAGCACCGGCAAATGCAGCAGCAGGCCCAGCTTCAGCACCAGCAGCAGCTACAGCACCAGCAGCAACAACTTCATCATCAGCAACAGCAGCTTCAGCAGCAGCAGCTGTTTCACCAACAACAACAGCAGCAGCAACAGCAGCAAAACGTCGAGCCAGTGGTAGCCGAGGACAATAGTCGGGCGGCGAAAACAGAGCCGTACGTCGAGCCGTCGAGTCTGCTGAAGATCCGGCTGGAGAAGGAGGCGCGCGAGCGTCAGGCCCGGAACAACGGGCTGCAGGAGACGGCCGCGGCCAAGGAGATAATGAAGAAGTTCCCCATGTGCGCGCGAAAAGCCATCGACCCGTTCAAGCGCAGCGGCTTGCCGATAGACACTTCCTCCTCGGCATCCCTGATCCAGCAGGTCCCGCCAACAATAGCGAGCGAGCCCGCTAGCCCAAGCCCCCATCAGCAGCAGCAGCAGCAGCAGCAGCGACTAGGCCCCAACGAGGCCCGCAATACCAGCTCTCAGCAATCGGTCTGGAGGCCCAAGCCGATGAGCAGCGAGCCAGCTGGCTACAACGCCAGCGCCGCCGCCGCGGGCGACTGCTGGTCCAGGCAGCCCAGCCACCCACACGGCCCAATGGCCCAGCAGCGCAGCCTGAATTTCGAGCAGACCCCCTGCTACCCGAAACAGGGCGATTACGTGTACAAGAGGCAGGAGGAGACGCCTAGGCAGAGCAGCGACGGACAGCCGGAATCGGCCGGTAATCACTACGATCTGCACGAGCCCAAAGTCATCGGGGGCTTCACCTACTTGGCCCGCAAGTCCCGCTACATTCCCAATACGCCCGAGCCCGCGTACAACAATTGCCCGGCGACGACGCGGCTGGACGATCGATCGGAATGTTTGCCCTATCGCTTGGACGCTTGAGCTCTCTCTCTCTCTCTCTCTCTCTCTCACTCTGTCTCTCGGGCGAATCAATGTTACCCGAAAGCTTTCAATATTTTATGAGCTTGAATCAATAAAATTTCAAATTCGATATGTAACAGCCGACTGGATATTGTCATTTATTTGAGATCGTTTTCCTGAGGGAAATGAATTGTTGGATTGATTTGGGATTTTTCTTTTCTTATTGCGATACACCTGTGTGTTTTATTTGTTTTAGAGTTGCTTCATTGAAAATTAGTTGGTCGAGCTATCCTTGGGCTCGCTCGGTAAGAAAAGTTAGAGAACTAATAGACCGCTGGCAAATCGATAAATCGTCAAGTTGCCAAGTATTTTATCTTGCTTGTTTTCAAGCTGACGTAAATACCGAATGATCTTGATAATGAGATTGTGCATTGAACAAGTGAATTTTTTTTTCACTTTGTTTCCGGCAATCGATATTTTTCTATTATCGATTGATAAAACATTCGCTGTTGAGGCTTCATCTTAAATTTGGATTATTAGCGCGTTTATAATGCAATAACGGACGCGTTAAAATTTTATGCGAAAAAACAAAAAGTTACGTTCAAACTTGTTTTCTTTTTTTATAGATGTATGAAAAAATTTTATTTTTCTCAACTTATATATACATATATATATTCACATAACAGTTTCCGTGACCTTCTTTAGAATATTACAAAGGTATCATTGATTCATTGATTACAAAGATAACAGTGATAGCAATAACAATACAAAATTATACTAGTAACAATAATATTTATAATCTTAATCGTTAGTTTTTTCTTTTTTAATGCCATCCGTGAAAACTTTGGCAATAAAATTTATAACCCTATTTAAAATATCAACAACCAATAAAAAAGAAAAAAAATAATGTTTAATCCGATTAAAATATTTTATATTGTACCATCAAAAGAAGTGTAGGCAGAATGTTGATAGACAAAAAGCACATTTTAGCGTAAGCAAAACTGCTGATTTAAAAAAGTAAATTTAAATCGTCACACTGTGATGTAATGATTATTACAACACTTGAACTGATTGACAAGTAGAACCCTTTTTACAGTTTTTATAATTTTTGTTGATATTGACTAATACTTCTGATCAATGTGCAAAATGCAAAAACTCAAAACTGGCAAGACTAAGGTATTTACATAAAACAAGGGGGTAAAGGTAAATATCGATGATACAAGGCTGCGTAGGATGAAGGTCAGATAAAAATGTACAGAAACATAATAGGTAAAAATTGCTTTATGAAGGGAAATAGACGAATGAGGAGGATAAGGAAATGATAAAGATAGTAGACGAAGAAGATCAAATAAAATGCAGAAGCCACACTGTGGCTAGGGAGACGACGAGGAGCTGGAGTCGTTGCGCGCAGCCTCTTGCGTCGGAGCCTCGAGCTGGCCGAGGGCTCGTTGCAGATCAGCCCGTTCCTGTGCCTGCAGCCTGTGAGCGATTTCAAGGACGGCGTCGAGTCGCACTCCCGGACAAGCTTCGAGCGCTTCCTTGATCCGACTGACCACCGCGTCCTTCTTCACGCAGTTCATGTTGCGCATGAGCACGCTGCTTTCGCAGCAATACTGCTCCTCGAGCCAAGTCGCCGCGGCCTCGTCGCTGTCCCACAGGTAGGACTCGGTCGCGCCCTTGTCCTCGACGAACCAACGACGCAGCATCGCGTCGACTTGGCCGACGCTGAGGCCCGGCTGCGTCTCCAGAACCTCCTTGCGCAGTTTGCCCTCGAGCAGCCGACGTCGCAGCCGCCAATAAAAGAAGCGACGCGCTCCCTTCCACGCCACGATCTCCTGGATGCAGTTCTTTTCGAGCATGCGCTCCGGCGTGTCGTGGAGATCGGCAAAGTGCACCGCTACCTGGTGGTACATCGCCTCGAGCTGGCGCTCGCGGGTTTTCAATTCGGCCTCGATCAGGCTTCGCTCGTCCATAACGACAGCCGGAGGAGGCGAGGATAGGGATAACGAGTGCGGCGCTGCGGCTGGCGCGGTGCATCCGGATGAAGCCGAGGCGCCAGTGCCGCCAGCAGCACTAGCCAGTCTCTCGCGGAGTTTCTGTACAATCGGGTCGCAGCGTTGCATTGCCTTGATCAAATCCTTGTTGCGGAATTTGATTTCGACGATGCCCTCGGGCTCGAGTACTCCGCCTCGGCACGTGTTGTCCGCAAACATTTCCATGCATTGCGGATTGATGCTTGGATCGACGACCGCCCAAGCACCTCCACGCAGCTCGCCGGCAGGTGGTATGTAGACCATTACTGGACGGTTGTACTCGCGCAAGCCGTCCACGATGTAAGCGCCGAACTTCATTATTTGCTCGTACATATCTAGAAAATGTTGAAAATGAAAGTTAGTAAATAATGATGAAAATATATGCTTTATTTTTTTACATCGAACTGTCTCATCGTACCTTTCATTCCGCCAGAGAAACCTCGCCAGTTAGCAAAAATAAAGAGTGGCAGCTCTTCCCTAGAAAAGTCTTTGATTGCTTGAGCAGTTTTGTAGGCACTATCTGGATACCAGACTTGTCCAGCCTGAGACACCGTTTTAGCTTCGGAGTCGAGATTAGCCGGATCCGCTGGCAAGTGAAGCTCGACAGTACGCGTTTCCACGGCTATAACGCCGCACGGTATACCACCGAGTCTGGCGCGGCCAGCTACTACAGTCTGAGCCCAAGGCCTCATTATTTCCTGTAAACAATATTGCAATGATTTTCAAATGTTGGCAAACGTACAAGTTCAGTGAGAATGAAATGAATCAATGCACACACCTGCCAAGAGCCTCGATCGAAAAATCCACTTTCCCACGAATTCGGATCGTTCGGTAGGGCTCTACCTTCGAGCATCCAACGTGGGTCGTAAGGAGCTTTGCTTGGTAAGTAGCCAATTTCGCGGTCGATTGGATCAGCAAGTAATGTTAGCGGTCTAATAGGCAGTGGCGCGCCTTTTGCTCGGGGTATGTAGCTCAGCCACCTGAGGATTGTAGCGACTCCGTCGAGATCTCGGGGCTCCGTTGCGTGAGATATGCCGTTATTATGCATTATTTGGATTCCGCCCAATTGGTTGTTGCTCGCGTAGACCTCGCGACCCAGTACGGTATTGAGAGCCTTGTAGCCCGTTAGGATAATGTGAGAATTTTCAATTTGAATGACGCGTTGTCCCAGGCGAACTAGATACGAGCCTATACCGATAGCTCGGCACGACACCACGGATATCGTAACTACCTGCAATAAGGAAATGAGCCGTAAATTCTTCGGTCTCTTTGAAAAAACGTGCAAGCTTAGCGATAAACACTTTACCTCCTCGTAGGATCTTGACGTTTCACCAGCGATCATTCCAGCATATTTCAAATTTTCAACACCAAGGCCATCACTTTGACCAATAATGTCGGTTATTTTGTAGCGCGACTCACCGCCGTCCTCGATTAGGCTCGCTTTCACGGAATTCAGGGGAGCCAGCCGAGCGTAATCGTCCGGCGTTAAATAGATGTATTTGAAACCCTTTTCAGGCTCGTCATCGTCCTCCCAGGCAATTCTAAATAGACTCTTCACCTAAACAGCAAACCAATCGTCAGTTTAGAAATTGCGATATTATTAAAAACTTTCTTTCACTCGGACTGCCTCACCTCTTCTGCCAATCCGATACGCGCTCCTGAATTTGCTGAGAAGTATATTCGTGGAATTCCAAGCTGACGAGCTCTCTCGGAGGCTCTGTAGAATACAAGATCTTCCTTTGGACCAAAAGATCCTATGCAGTAAGTCAAGTCGTTTGCTATGAGAATCACATCTCTGCCGGTGGGATATTCTGGCGTGTAGAGTGTCAGTCTCCAAGCAATCATGCCAACGTCGTTTTCTCCAGGCAAACGCTTCTGCTCAACGAGAGTTTCTCCTTCCAGAACTAATTCGACGCTATCCATCACAGGATTAGGCATAACTATTTGATCTGTTGAATTCAAATGAAGTATTTATTAATAATCACCTCTTGAATAATGATAATCATTAGCAATAATAAATGTATTTTCAAAACTTACCATTGCCCGGTATCTCTTCAAGGTACTTAGTCCAAGCTTTCTCCGTTTGCTGGCGAAACATATCGGGAAGATCGTAAACGTAGGTCGTGCCTGCGCTTTGCGCTTGGAACCTCTTCGCTTGGAGGTAGTCCTTGGTCAAGTAGGGAGTCGATATGGGCAGGCCGTGCATCGGTCCAGGCCGCCAATTGCTGTTGCTGGAGCCGCTGTCCCTCGGCACGTAGGACTCGAAACGAATGACACCGGTCTTGGGGTCGGCGTTCTCGGCGTACAAGTGCAGATCTATACTGTAGCCGCTGTCGTTGGCAATGAAGAGCCGGACGTTCGAGGTCGGCTTACCCGGGGCGGGTCTTATCGTCATTTTTATCTCGGCTTGACGGACGCGCAACTTCCACAGCCGAGGCCCGTACCTCAGGACCATGCTTGTGACGCTCTCCTCGATGCGCGCCGGATCCATAATAACGGTCGGAACGAAGTTCAGGAATATGTGGTTGCAGTCGGTGCGCTTGGCCAACGGGTGCGAGAACGCCACCTCGAGCTCGTCCATCGCCTCGAGGAGCACGCGCTCGCCCTCGTTGTGCAAATAGTCGAAGCTCGCCTCCTTGGTAATGAGGTCCGAGTGCCGGATGATGGAGCGGATGAAGAAGCGGTAGTCGGTGACTTGTTGGCCCTTCGCTACTTTAGCCTGGCCGAGATAGAGGTGCATCTTCTGGTTGGAGGTAGGCAGAGCCTCGAGGTCGTAGGTGCGCATGCGATTGAGCTCGATGTGATAGGCGCAGCCGGGCTCGAGATGCCGGTAAATGCGATCCTCGACAAAGTTGTCGCGCTGGCGGAAGGTGAAGAATTTGGGGAACTGGCGCTTCTTGAGAGCGGCGAAGGTGACGCGTCGCACGCCCCGAGCGACCAGCTCGTCCCGGTTGGCCGCGCACCATTCACCGAAGCATCGAGCCATCGTCGCGTCGTCCTGGTTGCCGTCCTCCTGCACGGCGACGCTCAGTATGTGCACCGGCTCGGCCGCTGCCGCTGCGGCTGCGTTGGCAGAGACGGTTTGCTGGGCTTGCTGCTCCGACACGCTTAGAGACTGCTGTTGCTGCTGCAGTTGTTGGAGCTGCTGCATGGCCGGTTGATCGACGCTGATGGACGTGCTGTGACGAGACTCGCTGCAGCCGACGGAGTCGACGGCCTCGAGGACGCGGGCCGAGAGCGAGCTCGGCGAGGTCGCCGACAAGTCCTCGAGCAGATCGAGAACCTCGTCGGCGTACTGGGAGAACTCGGCGAGGTCCCGGAACGCGGCCATTGCGCCGGTTCGATGATTCACGCACATCGACGAGACGCACTGGCGATTTGGATGGCTGTTGGGCAGAGTGAACTGGAAGTGCACCAGCGGTATCTCGCCCGAGAGCTCGAGGTGCTGCAGGCAGGTGAGCTCGTAGCTGATGTAGGCGCGACGCACGTAGACCTCGAGAGCAGCGTTGCAGACCGCACGGTTCGTGTGGTAGAAGAAGTCGTGGAGTATGTCGAAGATGCAAGTCTCGGAGAGAATGAGCTTCTGAAGGTTCTCGGGATGGAAGTCGTGGCCGTACATGTCGACGGCCGAGAGGAAAATCGACTCCATCTGGTTGTGGCGCAGCTCGTAGGCCGGCTGGTGGGCGGCTATGAGGACTTGACGAGCGCGCAGGGCCACTCGGCTGTGCTCCTGCCGATTGAGGCTCGTCAGCTCGGTGAGGGTCGAGGCGAGCTCGTCGGTAAGGCCCGGCTCGTTGGCCCAGAGATGATCGACCAGCATCGTCACGAGGACGTTCTTCTTGAGCACTTGACTGTGGCTGAAGATGGTGGCGGTGACGTTGGCCATTTCGTTCTTGTTCTGATCGATGAGCGCCGAGACGCACTTGTCGTAGTGGCCGAGCTGGAACTGCGACTCGACCGTGTAATACTGGCGCAGGAGCTCGTGTACCGCGGCCTTCATCCGGCCGCGAATGCCGTTGCGGTAGCGCTGAACGAGTTGGACGATGCCCTGGGTCGTGAGGAAGAAGACGTCGCGCTCTGCACGCCTCGATAGAGTAGCTGCATGGCCGTCGATCACCGCGGCGATCTGCTGGCTCGGGAACTGGGCGAGGACCGAGGTGATGTTTCGCTCGTAGAGGGTCATGAGCTTGCGTATCTTCTTCTCGACGGCGGCGGGTATGCGGCCGGATATCGTCGCGACGACCTCCTGGAGCTCGAGCAGCGGCAGCGAGGGGTCTCGGAGCGAGCTCATGAAGCGCTCGACGAGCTCGCGAAGCCGGGGCAGGTGGTAGGGCTCGGGCAGGCAGTAGCCAGCCAGGCAGTTTTCAAGAGCTGCCCTATACTTGGCGTGCAGCTGGTTGAGCTTCTCGGGCACGGCGGGACTGGCGGGCCCGGGGAATTGCCCGGCGTACTCTTGGGCCTTGGTCACGAGGGAGGGATCGTCGAGCTCCAGCCGAGCTATGAGGCTGCCGGCCTCGAGGACGGCGCCCGGGCGCTTGACGTAGAACAGACTGCCGGCCTCCGAGGCGCTGACGCTCATCACCATTTTCATCACCTCGATCTCCGCGTAGGGCTGGCCGGGCTCGACGTGGCCGCCGTCCTCGACGAGGAAGCTGATGAGCTTGCCGGCGGAGGGACTGCGCAGGAGGGACGGATCGTTGTCCTTGTCGAAGACGCAGGTCTGATTGCCGATGACGATGCGGTAGCGATCGAGCTCCTCGCGCATGTAAGTGGTGAAGCTGGCGCCGTCGAGGGAGAGGAGGAGACCGCCGTCGGAGAGCCGGTGGATCTCGACCTCCTTGTACGAGCCGTTCATGACGAGGAAGTAGCTGTTCGGCCCGGACTTGGCCGCCTGGACCTTGTACTTGTAGCCGTCGTTGATGAGCTCGACGTCGACGACGTTGTTGAGGTCGTTGCTCGCTTGTATCTGGCCCTTCTCCAGGGCGGTCTGGAAGCCGCTGAACGCCGCGCTGATCGTCCGGTCGGCTATGTGGAGGGCGCCGCAGGTGACGGCGAGCAGGACGTCCGGCTTGTCGCTGCGCACGCGCTCCGAGATGAGGAGGTCCAGCCAGGCGGTGTCGATGTTGTTCGTTTGAAAGGCCTCGGTCTCGAGCAAGGTGATCAGGTACTCGACCGTCGTGCGGAAGTCCCCTCGAATGCTCAGCTCCTTCAGGGCCACCACGAGGTTCTCGCGAGCCTGGTTCCGGTCCTCGCCCCACGAGAAGCAGTGGCCGAACTGCGAGTCTGCGAACTCGTGCAGGCCGCCCGTGGCGCCGACTGAAAAGTAGCCCCAGACGTTCTTCGACGAGCGGAAGTTCAGTTCCTGGACGGTGCCGCTGCTCGGTTTGAAGCCTGAAAGCAATGCCGATTAGAATCGATCGTTGTGTCCAGCGACTCTCCAAACAAAATTACAAGCAACATTTGCCTCACCTTCGTCCGGATTTTCACTGGTTATTCGAGCAGCGATAACGTGACCCCAGGGCTGAGGCTTGTGCCTCGGCTGCTCGAAGTCGATGGCGCTGTCGCCCCAGGGGCTTTCCCCGTACAACAATCGAATGTCCTTGATGTGATGCAACGGCAGGCCCATGGCTATCTGGAGCTGGGCCGCCGGCAGATTAACGTCCGACACCATTTCCGTGCAGGGATGCTCGACCTGCAGCCGGGGATTCAGCTCGAGGAAGTAGTAGCGGCCCGAGGTGTCGTAGAGGTACTCCACAGTGCCGGCACTCACGTAACCCACCATTTTGGCGAGTCTCACGGCCGCCTGTAATCGACGCGCATGAACAAAAAGCACATAAAAAATCGAACCAAAGAAATAAATCGCAATGACGCTCTCTCGTTCGTCATTATCATCGCTGACATCATCAATTTTATTGCTTTTCATTGCGGACACAAAGAAACGACCTCGAAATGAAAACAAACCTTCTCCATCTCCTCGAAGACGTCGGGCTTGGCGATGACCGCCGGTGCCTCCTCGATGATCTTCTGATGCCTGCGCTGAATGGAGCAGTCGCGGCCGAACAGCGATATCGCGTTTCCGTAATTGTCAGCGAGAAGCTGAACCTCGAGGTGCCGGGCGCACTTGGCGAGCTTCATGATGAAGATGGGCGAGCCGGGTATCTCGGTCTGCACCTGGCGGAAGAGCGCCGGCAGCTCCTCGGCGTTCTCGACCTTCCTGATGCCCTTGCCGCCGCCGCCCTCGCTGGCCTTGACCATTATCGGGAATCCGATTTTGTTGGCGGCGGCGAGGCACTCCTCGACGCTCGAGACGCAGCCCTTCTTGAACAGCTCCGACGAGATCTTGATCTTTTTCCCGCTGTACTGGGCCTTGAGCTCCGCCCCGGACCAGGGCAGCGTCGGCACGTCGGCCGTCTGGGCGACGATGCTCGAGGCTATCTTGTCGCCGAGGGCCCACATCGCGCGCTCCGACGGCCCTGCAAGTACAAGCCCGGTCAAGCGAGCGAACGGAAGGAGGGGAGCTAGAGAGAGAGAACGGGGACCGACCGATGAAGCAAATGTTGTTCTTGTGGAGGAGCTCGGGCAGCTTGGGATTCTCCGAGGCGTGGCCCCAGCCCGCCCAGACCGCCTGGACCTGGGTCCTCATGGCGATGTCGACGATCAGCTCGACGTTCGCGTAATTGTTGTTGTTGGTGCCGCCGGGCACCGGGACGTACTGGTCCGCCATTTTTATGTACTCCGCGTTCGCCTTGAGATCCTCCGGCGTGACCATCACGACGAAGCGCACGGCTCGCTCGTTCTTGAACATCTCGTAGGACCAGCGTCTTATCGAGCGCATGCATTTTACCGCGGCTATCCCGTTATTCGCTATCAGCACCTGCAAAATTACATCGCTATATTTAGTTTGTGCATTTTCATTCGAGTGTTAACGTTATGCTTTGCGACTATCGGGGTTCTCGGTTGGCAAGCAGATACGATACTTTTTTTCTTTAACGGATAGAAAATAGCGAAGTTGTATTTTTTCACTCGTCAGGTGTAGATTGAGAGATTAAAGGCGCGATTATGTCATTGCAGAGCGACATTGACGCAAATACATTTTCCTTTAAAATTAGCTTGCGGCTCTACGATAATTCGAGGAAGAGAAAAAAATCTTGTTTCTCTCTACGCACACAGACGTACGCGGAGTTGCTGACTTAATGACTCTTTTGCGCGCTTTATCATTGCGGTCCACGTTAAAAACATATAGAGCCCGGGAGATGGGGAAAAAAAGGATGACGCACTTGAATGATTTTTCTTTTTTATTCAAGTGAAATTTGTTATGCTCTCGCGAGATTAGCATTTTTTTCGAATCTCTAAGAATCAGCAGTAACGCGTGTGTGTGTTTGCTTATTTGCTTGGTTCGCACTTTTTTTTTATTCCGTCGCATTAGTACGGGGATACTAATAATGCCTAATGCAAACGAATATTTTATTAATAATTAAATGTTTTTCAAATACCTTATTAATGACTCGTGTGCCGCCGAATCGATGAACAAACTCTTCGGGCGTCGCTACTGTAAAGTCCTTATCGAGTAATCGGCTTTGTGTCTGTATCATAACCGTGCCTTGGGACATACTAGGCCTGCAAATTACGAAGCACGGATAAGTTTACAAGTAACAAATTGTCCAATTAACATGTGTATATGTATATAGAAATGTAAATATCGTTAGCCAAAATCTCAATCAATTAGATAGGCTTTAGTCTCGCCTGTAGGGCACATATCGTGAAGTAGGAGTCAAAAACTAAAACTTGGCACGTTTGAGGAAAAAAAAACTCTGACTATTTCGCATTTCTACACATTTAGAGTATAGATAAAGGTCGGAAGCAGTGGCACTATAAAAAAGAAAACAACATATCGCAAAAGTAACAGAAAACAATTAAAAAACCACAGCAACAAAAAAGAAACAAAGAGAAAAGAAAAAGATGGGAAAATGGATGTAAGGATGATTACGTCATTCCGTGATGATAAGACGCAGACGTCGATGGGGCCTGCTTGCTCTCGTTCATATCGCTGCTGGTGGGCTCGCTCGGGCTGAGCTTCGCTAGGCCGGCGGTCAGGTTGTCCGAGCTCTTCCAAATCGGATCTTTAACGCCGTTCTCGGCGAGCACAAATCTTTTTATTCGTTTCATCCCGAGCCTATATTTGACAATCCAACTCGTCAAAGCTAGAGCATAACCGCGAGCCTATTCAACCGACCGGCAGTTTTTACTACGCGCACATACAACAAGCCCGCGCCTGGATTTTGTTAGACGTACGCGCCTATACGTACACGATTCTACGTACCTGTGCGTACACGTATATACGTGTATACGTGGCTATACGCAGATATATAGGTGTACGCACTTGGATTCTTAAACGAGCCGAAGAAAAAAGAAGGCGAAAGAGACAAACCAGGCTAGACGAAAAAAAACTGTCGCGTCCATACACTTTAACATACGCATAAGAGAATAGCGCACACGTCCGGCAGGTTCTGACACTTGTTCGTTCGTTATGTCCCGCTGCCACTTATCGGGCCAATTTTTTTCTAAACGCGCTCGGAAAGGAACCCATACTTTTTAAAACTTTTATCAGCGATTTACAACTTGTCGCCTCGGCCTTTTTTTCCTCTCTCAATGGAACGCAATAGTATAAAACGTGAGGAGTTTAAAAGAAAAAAAAAGAAGAAAAATGTGCGTATAAAGCGTGTAATGGGTGTCCTGATGCGACTCTCGCGGCGCGTAAGCGCACACTAAAGAAACGTCCGCGCGCAGTCCGATGAGCGTGGAAGGAAAGTGGACCTTGAAAAAGAGCTACCTGCCAACAGTATTTTACCCCTACCACTTGGCCGGACTCGGGCAGCGCACACACGTGTGCCACGTAACGCTCGATTCACGACATCCTTTACTTCTCTTCGCTCGCTGGTATATACACCACAAGCGTTGGCTATATATCTTGCTCAACGGCTCTCGCGCACTTCTATCGTACAATCCAAACAACTGCCAACGCTGTACCTTTCGTTTTCGGCTAACCACTGTTTTACAATAATTCCAGCCCAACAACTTTTCCACATTCTCAGCTGGGTCGATTAATATCAATCGCAGTATTGGATGTACGCGCGCTTGGCTACTTTAGATATAGGTTGAAGAAAGTGATTTTACGATGTATATACGCAGCGCAGCCTGACTTTCTATTTTTCTCGCTTTTTCCTTCTCTGAGATGATGCGACTTTTCAAATGCTGTGCTCACAAAAAATCTACTTTTATAACATACTTTTTCAAGACGGGGACTTCTTTTTTTCTAACAGTTATTTCAAGTACTTTTTTGTAACACTTTTAACTGAGTATTAATAAAAGTTTAGTCGTTTTAAAGCTATAACGTTCCTTCAACTTTTTCAGGCCTAAAAAATGCGACTGTTCAGCAAAGCTTGACTCGTTTTATTAGGGGGAAAAAATAAAAAAAACAAAAACGATTTTTGTTACTAGCAATTTAACGTTACTTTACAATCGCACGAAGATCGTTCTCGAGCGAAAATGCAAAATGGTACACGCTACTCGTGCCTCGGAGATTATCAATTAATATTAACAACATTGTAATCGACAACGATTGGGAGCTAATGTTAAGCCTCGTTGACGTCAAAATCGCCGACTTTATAAAGCCACGGAATAAAACATTGAAATCTCTTTCGTTCAAAAATAGGGTTTCATGTTTTTCCTCGTTTTGTTTTTCGTTAAATAAACTAATAAAATGAATAACATTATAATATCATTACAGAACTCGTTTACCAAAGCAAAACGCTCCATTTCACGTTATAATAGGAACACGAATGTAAATGTATACATTAATGCTTGTATACATTTTGTATACAATTTACAGTCACCTAAGTATTTGTGTTTTTTTTATTTGTTATCGGAAAGCTTTCGTCTGCATAAATTTCTGTTTTCATAATTGACAACAGCACATACGCCTGTAACTAGATTCAAAATTTACCACATTGTACGCGTATGCTCATGAAAAATGTGAATATTCAATATTGCCTCGATTACGTGAGCAACAGACGACAGTCAAAATAGTGACCTCAGTAGTACCGATGTATTTTACAATGCTTGTATTTTTTTGTTCCCTCGTTTTTCCACTTATAACTTTTTTTATAATTCAAGATTATAAATAGAGCGAGAACGCTCATGAAACTTGCTTGATTGATGGCAGATTACAAGATCAAAACAAAATAGAGACTAAAACGAACGTTTGGGCGTACAAACATTCGATATTCTTAAAAATAATAAGAATACCGTTTACATGGGATTTTGTCGGTTTTCAAACCGGTTATTCTTCTAATAATGAAAAATTGGATCATAAGCGTTTTGTTAATAGAATACATTTGTATAAATATAAACGCGTGTGAGAATATATATATATATATCGGAAAAATGGCTAGTCATCTACCTGAGGCGTCTCCGACGCTCGAGCAGACCATTAACTTGTGATTGTTGTTGATTCTGTTGTTGCTGCTGCTGATGGTTTTGCTGATTATGGGCGGGAAAGCTGTCGCTTGTTTCCTCGCCATTATCGTCCTCCGTCTCCCCCAAAACGAAACTTACTGGCTCAGCCATGTTTGTCTGGCGATCCAATGACTTTGCTTCGTTATCAAATTGCCTTAAATTTTCGGTTGAACTTTCGATCTCTTCCTTAGGGTTACCTTCGAATACAAAATCAACCAATTCTCTTTGTAAAGCAATGCCTCCAAACAAAGGGCTACGTTTTCTTTTGTCACACTATTATTACACGCCCTGTCACCGTAGGCACTTTTTGTTCCAGGCATTACAAAACTTTCCAAAAGACTCGTCTTTGTTATTTGCCGCAAACCCGTACACCATTGCATACCATAACATCATGCCAAACCGCACCAATTCACGCGTATACAATTAACCTTAACCGTACCCTACCACACCATACCATACCATACTATGTCAGAGCATTCAATATAATACCTTATACTTAATTGACACGCCAAAAGCCAAACTTAAATTATCAGTTCAATGTGTATGATAATCATGCAGGTCTCTGTGATTTAAGCAAAAAACTTCGCCAATTTACGTTGTTGCAATGAGAACAAATTTTTCTGTATCAGCGGCATTCGTTTAACAGCAACGACAAAAGAAAGAGAAAGAAAAAAAGTCAAATTTGGTGCGTTACATAACATTGTTATTGAAATGAATTGATTTGATTGGAAAGGAACTCAACGTGATTTGCAAGTCTTATAGGCTGATGGCCGAGGAGAATACCGGTCGATAAGCATTTTACTTAAATTCGAAAATGGAAAACGGTTTTTCAGTAATGGCCTAGGCGTAGCGAGCCGGTTTACAGTCTTGTCGTATATCAAAGACCGAACAAATGCAAAGTAAGTGCGTTGCATGTTTGGACGAATACAGGCCGTGTTAAAAGCAAACGTTGATCTTTCCAATTCGCAATGCCATGAGCGTGTTCGTAATAAGACAACCGATCAGTAACAAAATAATAATGAAAATGAATAATACGAATGAAAAAAAAAATAGAGATTCAGCTGATGTTGAAAATTTCGCGTCGAGGGTGATGTCGGATGGATGGGAGCGATCGGAGGAGGATGGCGTGTACCGGTAAGAGTATCCAGAAGAGCCCGAAGCATACCAGCACTGAAGCACACGCGTGGACAATCTGAGACACACTCGCTTTAAAATTCCCAAGGAAGACAACAAACGCTTGTGTACACGTCTTTCGGGCGCGAGAGCACGTCGATGACTGCTGCCGACCGGCGCGCTCCTCGCTCTAATTCGTTATTCATCGTCGTCACGATAGCGAATACCCCTGCCTTGTCTTCACACACAAAGTTCAAGGGTCACCGCGACCATTACTTCGACTTCCCCCCTCTCGCTTGCTCTTGCTCTCTCTCTCTCTCTCTTACGCGCACGCTATATTACACGCCCTTTATCTACTCGTACACATAGACGCCCGAGCGTATATATACTTTATTTACGTGATTGTATACATATGTCAATATACATTGTCAAGGTCAATAATCGTGAATATACTTTGAGAGACCCTCGTATCTCGATCGAATGGGGGCTTATCTTTGTAATTTGATTAAATACTTTATTGAGAAAGACGAAATTTCAAAAGTAAATAAAGCAACGAGATTTTAGGAAAAAAATGAAATTCTGAACAAACTTTTTCTGTTTATAGCCACAGAACATCGTTCGAGTGATCTATTTTCTGTATCTACGATCAAAACGGTGATTATGATACGAGCGATTAAATAACGAATGTTTTTTTTACTAATTTAATTGTCGTCTTTAACACAATTCAAAAGAAAGCCGATAAACAAAAAGAAAAAGGGAGCGACTAGTTTATAAACAGTTAAAACGCATTATTTTACGATTAACCGAGGGCCTTTTGAGACTGTATCTTTTTTTCGAGCGTCTCTCGTCAATTTATTAATCCGCCGCACTTAAACTAAATTACATGTATTTGCAGAATAAAAAGCCGAGCCAAAGTTCAACCCACACCGAGACGCGCACTTGCAATGAAGCCCTAATATAACGTAAACGTAAATTAAAATACGTATTGAATAATGTGACAATGACAAAATGTGTGCTGCATATAGCTGTTGAGAGAAAACTTGAACCGCTAAGTTAAAAATATGATTAATGATGTACCTGATGATGGACAGCGACGTCGGCGATTTCCACATAATAGTGCAAAAATAATTCGCAAACTAGTATCGCTGGGCGTACATGTCATTGAACAGTTAACTGACCATTCGCCGTCCCTTTTTGAATGATCGTCGACAAAGATAAATTTACGAAATCGTCTGTTTAATTAGCGATTATTAACACAATGTTATTTCTGTTTAAAAATGAACTTGTGGCCGTACTCGTAGACTTATAAAAATAATATAAAAAAAAAATTGAAACAATTAGAGACAATAAGACCGAATGGAAAATGACAAGTTAACGAGAGTAGGAGGAGGAGTAGGAGGTAGATGGGTGGGTGGGGAGGGGGTAGGTTGGTGTAGGTAGATCGAATCAAGAGGGAAAATTTTGGAAAAGAGAAGTAGGTAGAAACAGGAGGGCCTGAACTCGGTCGAACCGAGGTGTGCACGTGTTAGATAACGGATAAAAGAGTCTGGTCGGTTTGGAGAGCGGATGTTAGCTGGCTGTCAGGCTCGTGCACAAGCGCTGCTTATTCGTTTATCCGTTTCTCTCTTGCGGCTCTCGCCGTACAAGCAGGGCTCTCTCTCTCTCTCTCTTTCTCTCTCTTTCTCTCGAGGTTGTGTGCGTGTGCGTGCTCGCCGCGCGTGTATGCCGTTATTTAATCGATCGATCGGACCAATTCGACGCACGGTTTAGCCGCGATTATGCGTGATTACGCGATGATCAACGCTCGCTCAGCCCCACACGCTCACTCACAGAAACCCACACGCACGCAGACGGACACTCTGCTTGCTCTCTCGCGGCTTATGCTGACGCTAAACTATTCCTCTCTCGCTCTTGCGCTCTATCTCTCTTTCTCTCTCGAGTAAGTACTTACGCACGGGGGCCTATACACCTCTATGCGAAGTTTGGTATTCCAACGGATAGATTGCCGGCTGCCGATGGCTGCTTGTAAGCTCATTGGGCAATTGCTGAATTGCCGGACGGTCGTAAGAGCAGGCGGGCCTTTTCATTGGCCGACAGCCGGATCAGCCGAGCAGTCTCGAGGTATCAAAACCACGCGCCGGCGTCACGCAGAACACGACCGACACGCCAGTACAGCTACGTCAGCTGCCCCCCCCCCCAAATCCGCTCCCCCTTTTCATATACATCTCTCTCTTGCTCTCATATTCTCTCGCTGTTGCTCTCTTTCTCACTCTCTTTCCTTTATCTCTTAGCGACTACTTGACAAGTACATACGAGGATTTTGTTTGTTTTCGATGCGATAATTCATACAGTGGACATTGAGAGAGTATCGCGAGATCGCAACGGAAATTGCCAGCTTTATATAGAGGCTCCGCTTTATAATCTCGCGTCGCGCGACTCCGAAAACTCAGCTGTTCCGAGGGAGAGAGAGAGAACTTGCTCCGCTTACGGGCGGCGGTATAGTAGCAGACGGCTAATAGGCAACGCGCTGTTTACAGTATCTCGCGATTCCATGTGATACATACTTCCTTGTTTTAATGAGCGTACGCACCGTACGCGCAGGATAATGCGCCGAAATCATACAACAATGCTCGATATAAAGCCGCGACAATTGTTACGAAAACTTCTTGATGAACCTCGCCAAGTTACAATTGGTTGACAAGTGACACAGTATACGGACGGTTAAAATGAGAGCTTGATATATTAATATTGCTTATGCTTTATTTTGACGTTAGTGCGAGGCTGCGCCGGATGTTAAAGGAAGCTCGATGAGCGGAGAGGGATATGGTTTAATTGCGAAATACCCTGGCATGCATGCGTGCACGTGCGTTCGCGTGAGATTAAATAGAAAAAAAAATAGAAGCCGAGAGGCCACACACGGCTCCCTCCGTAAATCTCTTGGAGCGTGTTGGCACTTTAAAAAAACAAACAAACGAACAAATAACAGAGAGGGAGAAGCCTGATGTTTAACTCACCGATGACGAATTTTTCGTGGCACGGGCTTCGCTGCTAGAGTCTTCGCCATCACGGCCGCCGCTTCCGCGTCCTCCTGACTTTGGAGGTTAGCCGCGCTCTTGACTCCCTCGTCCGTCATTCGCGAGCCGTCAGCTGATTATATATCTTGATTATACCCAATCGGCTATAGCTGGATATACAGCGTTGATGATGCGGAGTTATCCGGCCGAGGGAAGTTGGCCTGCTGGACGCCAATAAACTATGCAACAGCTGCAGAAACGCGAGGTGCCCTCGGCCAAACGACGAATCCACTTCGCTTCTCCACTGCTTGCCTCAGCACATTTCGCTTGTCTACCTATTGCGACTGGCAGTGCGAAAAGTCACTGGAGAACGACAACGACGGCGCACTAGTTTTCACACTTTGCTCCAGCTCCTCCACGCGCGTTTGTTTGACCTCTCTCGCGGCTTTTACGGCTCCCATTCTCGCGTTCTGCGCAACATATTCGCCGCCCGCGCGATTACTGGGGCAGCATCGAACGCTTCGTCGTTGATTCTCCTGTCGATTCGTTGTCTCGCCGACACACCACACAAAGCTGCGTCTCGGTCAACAGCGTGTGTTTTAATTAACGAGCGTTATAAAGCTCTGCTACTCCGCGTCGACGAACGAACTACACGAGCAGCTCTACACCAAAGTCCTTACCTCTCCTCTCTCGCGCGCACCTGCCAACAACCCTCCCCCCCACGGCGACTTCCCTTTTCGAGAGAGAGAGAGAGACACGCACCTTTTGCGCGTGTTGTTACGGCGCGGGTAGTCGTAACTTTATTAGAGCATAAATAAGATTGCGCGATAAGAAGTAAGCCGGGCTCGAAGAAAATTGCTCTCCTACATTGCTTCGAGGGTTACTGAAAAATGTATAAATGTTTATTGATTGAATATGGGAATGGTGGCGATAGGCGAACGATGGATTAACGTGGCACATCGATCTTTGCGCGAGCTTTTCTACTTTTTCTGCAAAATTATTTAAAAAGTAATCGATTATTTGAATTCTGGAATCGAGATGTAACTGTTTTGGTTTTTTTTTTCGTTATGATTTCGTCAAATTTTATCAATTTTTACATTACCAACAGTAGTTGTGACGGAGTTGCATTGATTGACCGGCAGTCACACAGAGGCGCTGATGGAAAAGCATGTGTGCCAGCAGCAGAAGACGCAGTGCAGCAGTTTTTGATATGCGCTGAAAATGGCGAGCCTCACGAAAGTATTGAAACTTCCAAGCTCTATTAACAATGTGACAAAATTATTCAAGAATTTGTCGGTGAACCAAAATGCTGCGTCGCCGGTACACTCCGGTTTACAACGAGTGTGAGTGTAAAGCATTTGTTTCACGTTACTTTGTAGTTCTTGTAATCGAATTGCTTCTACTGATTGCCAAGCATCTTCATTGGTTATTTAAGAATATTATTTGAGATTTAAATTAAGAAATTGTATATGTTAACATTTTAGGATGTAATGGCTAATGTTTTTAGCTCAACTGTTATTATTTATTAGTTGACAACTCAAGCATATATTTTGGATAAATTTTTTATTGAATAATGGTTATGTATTGTTTTAGGCCCATAATTCACAGGTGTGCATTGTTGCACACAACTTTTCGAAGAAATGACTTGATGGAATTTTTTGATGAAGAAAAAAACTGGACTAAAAATAGAATTCAAGTTGGTCGATCGTGGAAGAAAGATGAGCTGCGTATTAAAAGCAATGAAGATTTGCATAAGTTGTGGTAAGTAATTTTTATTTAAAACAAATATATCTTTCAGTTTACTGTAATATTAAATCAATAATAAATTATTAGGTATGTGCTATTGAAGGAGAAAAATATGTTGTTAACAATGGAGCATGCTTGTAACCAAGCTTATGAACTATTCCCAAATCCAGAGAGATTGGATAAGGTGGAAGAAAGTATGGCAAATCTTGAAACAGTTGTTCGAGAAAGAAATGAAGCTTATTACCAATTAGAAACTGGAGAATCTGGTGAAGTTCCATCTAAAGTTATGAATGATGTATTAGGTAAGAAATTCATAATTTTTTTTTAGTTTCAATATTTTGGTATGACAGTATTATGCACCACTTGTTATGAATTGATAATATTAGTTAAATATTATATTTAGTTGTTTTGAATTTTATATTATTATAGGTATGAGACGTGTACATAGATTTGCACAGTATATAATACCAAAACGTCTGAACACTCGCTGGAGGCAAAAATACTTGTTTGGCTACAATGGATATGCAGTTAGAAAATTCCTCTCGCTATATCGCGAACGATTATGGAACACTAAAAGACAAGCAAGAAAGTATGTATTTTGAATAATTACAAATCTGACATCTAAAATATTTTAAAGTTGTTTATTTAAATAAAAATAATAACGATTTTATTTGTATTTTTTTGCAGTCGAGAAACTAATGCTGTTATTGCTCTAATCAAGAAATTCCCTAATGTTGAAATTGAAGCACTTAAAAAACATTATCCTCAGGCAGATATAGACAAGGCATTGAGATGTAACAAACTTAAATCTTATAGACTGGCTTCTCGATTTGAATAAAAATTTCTTATTGTAACTGTAAATTAAATACATCTACAATATTGATAAGAAACCAAAATAATTATACAAAATAGATATAATTTTTTAATAATATAGTTTATCTCAATATGTATACCTGTAAAAAATTTATACATTATTATTCATCTTGTTACCAATAATTTGTTGTTGTAAAGTACGTAAGGTTTTGAAATTAAATTATATTGAGATGAACAATAAAATATAGAAACTAGATAAAACGCGTTTCATTTATTAACCTGCTAGCTTTAGTACGTTAAAATAAACAAATACTCAGAAAGCATTGGATAGAACTATTTGATCTTTAACGAATTTAGCGAGCGCTTACGACTATCCAGACAGTTCAGCTACTACAGGTGAAAGACGCTTACTCGTATCGCATCTTCAGATAAGAAAGTACAAAAAGCTTTATCGTATATAGACTGATTGCAGGTACAAATATAGATTATTTCCGCAGCTTACGAAGCGTTGAAGACCAGTAATCTTTTCGTAAAAGACAATTCGATTGCACAGGTCAGAATGATTTTAACGAAAGTGATTACAAGTATTTTTTTGACTATTTGCTTTGCAAATACTGGTACGTGCTCACGGTTTGTACTTTTATAAAATATATTGAAGGTTTAAAGCAATTTATTTCGTATAAAAAAATGAATTTTAGCGGTTGGATTAAGGTGTTACGAGTGTACGGATACCAATGGCGATAATCCGGAGTGTCGGGAAGATTTTACGGATAAGACGCTGCAAGAGAAGTACGAAGTTACTTGTGGAGTTAACGCAGCCCCTGTGTATTTTAGAGGTAGATAGAACATAAAGACAATGTACATACAAATGTTGCCATTGCTTTTCGCATATTATTCATTTAGAAAATAGATGGGTAATTTTTATTGGTAATTATTAATTGAAAATATTCATTGCAGCTATTTTAGGTGTTAAAGCCGAGGATCCATATTTTTGCGAGACTTCCGAGCTAAGTAAGATTTCGAATACGTATCGACTATTTTATTAAGGTGTAAAATTAATTTAATAAGATAACAAAATGATAAGATTCTTATATTATCTATTTTATCTTCCGTTAAAATATAATATTTTCCCGGGATCACGTCAAATTTTTAAAATAAATTTGAGTTAGATCTTATTTTAATTGAAATCAATAATAGTGGCCAGTCAATATCAATTTATAACATTTAAATATTTCAGGGTACGAAAATAATACGCAAATAATTTTTCGGAGAAGATGCTCGTTGGACTGCGGGGGGCACAAATTCGGAGGGAAAAATAATATTGCTGAATTGCAAGTGTTAAGTTGCAGTAATGTAAATCTTTCTAATTCGTCAACGACAATCCACGTCACGTTTGTTCTCGCTTTCTTAGCAGTGATAAGTATGTTATTGTAAATAAAATGTAGAAGATTAATCGTGTTGTGATATATATTCTTCACTAGATGGAGGTACCTTTACATACATAAACAAAGAAGTAAAATAACTAAAGAAGGTGCTCATTAAACGTAAACAAAACTTAATTTTTTCATACAATTTTATTACTGAGTTTCGATTATCAATACATGTTTGATAATAGTTTACCACTGTTTAGATTATGCGCGACGAATACACAAGAGAGACATTCGCGAAGTTACAGTATCACGACGTGCTAACGCTTGCGCAATCATTTTACGATGAAACCCAATACGTTGTTATGCAAAAATTTATATTGTTACACATAAATTTTATTGAAATTTATTGTTTCTTGATTATCCATCGGGAATCGGTAGCAAAATTTTTTCCAATAATAGTATATCAATCATAAAAGTATGGAAAACTTGTTTCAATTCAATTCATTTATGAAATAAATTTTTTTTAACGGTAAAACTAATTTAAAATTATAATTATATTGCTAACGATTCCAGATAAAAAATATCGATATTTAATACAGCGCGATATAGTTCTTTAACAGATGTTCTAGTACACCATCATCAATAACTTGATAAAAAGATCCTATCACAATTCATACGGTTGCGAGTAACGACCTGGTCTTTTTTTTTATATTTTATTAGCTTTAATTATATATTCACAATAGTATAAGCTGAGCATGTCGTTACTCGCAATATCCTCAGCACAGTAAAAAGGATAATATCACGTGAGGTAGATGAAAATGAAATATCAAAAAATAGTTTAATAAAAATAAACAATTTAACAATTTTAGCGCTTGAAACTTGGTCAAAGAACGACATTTACGAAAGCTGCTACCACAGTTGATCTCTATGGTGCCAATAAAATACTGCTCCTTTACAATCTTAGTAAATAAATTTTCTTGAGACTCTGATAAAGCTTTTTTTTCCTTTATTGATTGAGAACTAAAGCACCTTTCAATCGTAAAGTACATCTTAATCTTCCGTGTGCGAATCGCATTTGGTTGTGCAAATAAAAGAAAATTATGCAAATTATTTGTTTTGTTTTTCACTCCGCCGTGTGATATTATTGTTTTTTTATTTACTTATCTTTTTTTGGTTATTACATGGTATAAGGCAATACAAAAAATAGAACTGCAAGGCTAAGGCATTTTTACTTTTGTCACTAGGAATGTCAATAAATTGTTGCATCTCCACGGAGCAAAAGAGTTGAACCCTTGTTTCATGTAAAAAGACGCCGCAGGCGAACAATTTTATTAGGGCCGGCAAAAGGGATACAAATTATTTCCTTTCTGGGTGCACCGCTATTTTCTTCCTAGTTTCTTTGATAAATGCGAGTTTACATATACTGAGACACTTACGCTTTAACTAATCATAAATATTTATATGTATGTATATATATACAGTCTTTATAGAATTATAAATTAGTCACGAAACGTTCTGTATAACGATAACAAAACAATTATTGCACTTTCGTATGCAGTTTTTCTTTTAACGATTCCGATTTTATAACAAAAAATATACATTTTATGCCTTAGATTAATAATGCATTAGGATTCCAATTGAATAAAATCAAGGTTCCCATTATACGCTTTAATGATACGAGTAATAGCAATGGTTCCAAGTAAGCAAAGTGACGATATATTACGAGCATCTTTTTCTTCATTTTCTTTTTTTTCTTGCTTTTTCATTAAAACTTGGGAAAACGCTTACCTATTTGTGATAAAGTAAGTGTTTTAAAAATTACGTCGAAATTAATTCTATCCAATACATTAAACTGCTAAACAGTTTCTACTGGTAACAAGTTCCTCCAGGCCTGCTCGAGGTTTTTACTTGCGTTCAAACAGCGGTGATAAAGTTTATCCTCTGTTGATAAAGTGCACAATGGCAATTTTCCCTGAAAATAATTTGTTCAAAGTAAAATTGTTTGCTTTATTACATTTTAAGCTAAGAATAAAAAGAATCTGTAAAAGACTTACCAATTTTGCATTTTCCCACAACTGTTCTAAGACTTCTCGAAAAGCACAGAGTTCTCTATAATTAGTAAAATATACTACCCAATCACCACTACTCTCGTGTACCTCTCTGCATGCAAATTCCTAAAGGTAAAAAAATATAATTACAGTTTCAAGTAATTTATAGTTAAATTTTTATTTTAGTTATTTTAGCTTACCAGTATACACCACGACTGTTGTGCTGACGGCACTTTAAAGGCAGAAAGATCTTCAATGCTTGCACAAGAAAGTGTTTCGCCTCGTTGCGTTCCTGGTAATACTTCTTTCATGGTAATCAAATGCTTTGTAGTGACAACTAAACTACAGGGCAGTGGATCTCTTTTTTCAGAGCAACCAAAAAGGCCAGAAGCACTTTGAACAAAGCTCTGCAGCCACTCTGATGCTACATACTCATCTGGAGCAGCAAACTAAAAGTAAACGTTAAATTGTTAACTTAAATTTTGAGAAAAAAATTTACAACATCAAAAAAGTTGTTTATAAATGCAAACCTGAAAAGATTTATTAGGCTTCAATAGAATCTCAAAAGTATGAGGTCGATGCGAGTTGGGAATTCTTCGGCAACCCTGACACAAGCCTCCCTTTAACGGGATGGCTTTTTTAGGCAACCTTTGAGTACTGTCTGTAAACATGTAGACAACACCACCCTTCAAAACAAAATAACCAGCCTCCCATGGACTAGTCGGTGAATTGGCATACTGTGTGTAACTATGAGCCCTGAACATAAGATCGCCTTCTTTGGTCGGACCACAAGGTGACGTTGGTGGTGAGATGTGATCGTCTTCCATATAAATGAGACTGTATAACTCAATTTTTTCATCCTAATAAAAGAACAGTTTAGTTGTAAAGTTTTATAAACATATCGATATCGAGAATAAACTATTAAAATTTTTAATTACCGGATGAACTGCTGTGTCGGACAGAATAGAATGTTTAAGGGTGCGCATGTCATCGTAATTTAATTCTTTGACCGCTGGCAATCTTGGTTTATATGGAGATCTTCTCATTGCCATTTCTAAATGACTGATGAGTTCCGAAGTAGTCTGACTACATCCAGTTGAAAATAGGTACTGCATTTCGTAATCGGCATTGGAAATCAATATCGTTTGTGCATTAGGGCCGACCTGCATAAAAATTTAATGATCATGAGAAAAACAATTGAGTAAACTTCTCTAATAATGATAAACTTATAAAACTTTACTCACCATAATGACATCGAGTTCGTTGTATGGAATAACGAAATGATTACTGTAGGAGTGATCGTTCTTGAGCCCGGTCAGGTACAGTGTCTTGTCAGTCAACAAGGCTAGCATAGGCTTACTTTCCCCATTGGTCATGTATGAGCTTCGCACCTTGTAAACCTTATACAATTCCTCGGTCTTATCTCTGTATATGTTTCTTTTGAACACATCTCGCATTTTGGTGTTAACTCGCTCGCTGCTAACTTCATATCTGCCAGTTGTCGCGTGCTCGATCATCTCGCGCTCCAGTGCGTCATTGAACTCTTTAATTGTTTCAGGGTCAACCTTAGCACGTTTGATTAAAAAAGAATTGCTTGACTTTGACTCTGCTTTGAGATCCTTTTTCAGCTCGATTTTGCGCTCAGTGATGGAACGCAAGAACCTACTTAATAAAGAAGTTTTCGAGGGTGCTTGACGCAATGTCGGCGATGAAGCTGCTGAGGACGATCCACTGAGTAAACGATTGTTCTCGCCGCCGCTTAGAACTGTCGTAGTTGTATTTCGCTTTCGTATCGGTGAAGCCAGGTGGCGACCACTGCTTCCGACGATACTGTTGTTGCCGCTGCTACCTCGACGTTGTCGATCCTCCGTACTGTCCGAGGTAGTCGTTACACTTTCCACGTCTGACCAATCGCTGGAGCTCGCATACTTTCCCTGGGGCTTATTATTGCTATTGCCGCTGTCGTTATTGTTATTGTTATTGTTATTACTACTATTATTAGGCAAACTGGGCGTCTCAAGCTTGATCGGCGGATCCTCGACAATGATGCCGCATTCTTTCTCGACATCGTAGGCCTCTTGTGCTTCATTCTCCTCGAGTTCGATTTCAATCTTAGGACGCAAAGCTCTCGCTGGATCCTCCTGGCCTTCAGGCACGCCGCGCTCGGACATAGCGATGCAGGCGCATTTCATGGCCTCTTGGCATTCCTCGTCGTCTTCGGCCTCGAGATCGTAGTTGTTTCCGTTCATCGCCGATTGAGCAGATTTCGGCTCGGCGTCGCTATCAAAGACGCTCAGCGACGATACGGACGAGTAGATGTCGGAGAAAGCGTTGCGCGCGTTCGTAGGCTTTTGCACGTAGGGCGAGTCGCCGTTGGCGCACCAGCTGTACCGGCCTTTTTGAGCATCCTTCTTGCGCATGCACGCGTGCGGCGAATAGCTCGCCGAATAGTCCACGTAGTTCTCGTCGTCGTCGAGCTTCATCATCTTGAAGATGTCCTCGTGAAAGCTGACGCGCTTTTTCGTCTCGCTGCGTTTCTTCTTGCGCTGTCGACGCTGCACGAGCGCCTCGGTGCTCGTTGCCGTTGTCGACGACGATAGTATACTATTGGCCACCATCGCCGTGATTGGCGCATCGTTCATGCTCACTGTGTTCAATATGCTGTAGGGCATCTCGGTACTTTCGCAATCCGAAATCGTCATGCTCAGCTCGAGCAGATTCGTGTCGTTATTTATAACGTAAGAATTGCGCGGGTGATGATCCAGCAAGCCGGCCGCTTTTTTAAAGCTGTAGCTGCCGCTAATGTCGCTACTGCTATCGTAATAGCTATCGCGGCGAATGTTGTTGTAGCCGTTGGTTAATAAAATACCGTTGTTCTCCGCGTCTATTTTCGGTGGTTGGTTGTTCAGGTTCTTTTGGAAATTACAATCCTAAAAAAAATACATTGTTCTTTGAAATATTTCGATTCAACGAAAAAGCTTACATTGTTATACAATTTATACGTAACAAAGCGTAAGATCTAGGAAAATATCTCAAAGTATTCTCATTAATCAAAAAGCAAGTGAATAAGAAACGAATAAAATTTCGCTCATATATTAACCTTTATCGTATCCAAACTCGAGCTATTTAATTCATTATCGTCGAGTTTGCCGGCGAGATTCTGATTAATTATGTCGCTTTTGGTAACCGTGGAGTTGTGAAACTTGCTCAGTACAGGAGATAACTTAGGTGTCTTATTATCATCCCCAGAGTCGCTCGACAGAAATGAGCGCTCCGAGTTTTTATTATCATTAGCTCTGTCGTTAATCAACTTGTATTTGTTGCGATACTTTACGTTCGCTGTAGACCAATCCTCCTGAAGCAAATAAGTTAAATTTAAAAGGCTACATTAACATTCTCCAGCGGGGCTCGCTAAAATTATTAATTGCGCGATTATTAATTACAGAATTAACTATTTGATTCCCTATTATACCGCGAATTTAATAGACAATTAACATTTTAATTGGCATCAAATGAGTCAACAATAAAAATTTTAATTTTAGTTAGTTAATTAGATAACATGAAATATATTCATCATTAGCCAGCTTACTTAGTTCTGGCAAGCGGTAATAACGTGCTATGAAAGATCCTACTTTTACATTCGTAATTAACTGAATAAATATTATTTCTTTTTTTATTGCAATCAACGAGAACTTAAAAAAAATACGATGCAACAGCAAGGGAAATAAGAAAAAGTTGACGAACCTTATCTCAATAAAACTTATCATTTTTCACAGATAAGTATATTCTAATGATTTAACTTATCGGCCCAATATTAAAAAATACAGTTAACAATATAATTAACCATAAGCAAACGACAAAATAAGGAAAATCTGTCAAGGTGACTTGCAATTCTAAAAAAATTCTTAATTTTACAAAGAACCATAACGACCCAGCTATATTAATTTATTAACGTCGAAACGAGTATGGCTTTACCTCTTTGTAGCTACTAGCGTCTGTCTCGTTGGACGCGTCCATATCGCTGTCGAGGGCGACGCCGCTGTCGCCGGGTGAAGCCAGGCTGGATGTGAGACTCGCGGACAGCAGATGCAAAGTTAAAGCTGTACCAGAGGGCGAGCCGCTCATAGGCCTCTGCGGCATGTAATTGCAGATGTCGAGGTACGTAACGTCCTGAAATGAACGATCGTTTTTGTTTATGTTTTTGCAGAAATTCCCAAAGGTATATATTGCGTATTCTTCCTCCCTCTCCCTTCCATCGTCCCGCGATAGTGGGAGTAACAAGTATTAGGCAAGTCCTCTGCTCTAACGTTTGCAGATGTTATAGAGGATTTAAAGTAATTATAAAATTCGAAAATTTGTGAGAATCGATCGTAAGAAGTTTCGTTAAGTTTATCAATAATCGAAAAAAACGAGCATTCGTTATAAATAGTTAATAAATCCACGAGAGATCGGTATACGTCAACGTGTGGAATCGTCAATTTGCAGCCCACGAAGCAAATACAAGATAATCGTCTACAACACATTGCAATAAAATTCCCTCGGACGCTCGAGTCTCTCGTAACAATTATATCTGTACAAACGTCCGACACTCGAAGTTACAGTCGTTTCAGGGAGTCAGGCCGGCGAGGCCAGTAGCGCATATGCTGACAGCGTAAGATTTTCCATCGGCCGCGACAGAGTCGTTTCACTCTGCGCGCGGCATCACGCTCGAGAGAGAGAGAGAGAGAGAAAGAGAGAGAGACCCGCATGCGATAACCCGCTGGCCGGCTCTGCGAAAAACAGGGTGAGAGCAACGGCTGGGGAGGGGTGAGAGGTAAAGGCGAAGGGGGGAAGTGGATGGCCAGTCGCGATTATTGTACAGAGATGTGCTCTCTCTTAACGGAAGCTATTATTTATTAGCTCTCGCGATAAGTGTAACCGGGGGGTGATATTATACATTGACGCCCTCGGGTTGGCCCTTCTGCCTGACGTTCGAGTGAGAGAGACTTTTTTTTCGTTTGTTCTTTGACAACAGGCAGTGAGATAAGCAGCTGGAACGGATTTACGTTGCTGGCGTTCGGGACTAGGAGAAATTTTATTAATGAGCTTTTTTTAGTAATTAGGTTTCTTTGATTGTTCGTACAGTTAAATGTATGCAGTGTTTGTTGCTTGCTATTTGCGGTTATCGCCAATTTACAGTATACTGAACTTATTCATCATTAAAATGCACGATCAAACTTAGGCCTTTTAAGATAAGCGCGAAAAACAAGCATAATTAATTTAGAAACGGACGTAATTATACATTTATGAATACCATTGATACAATTTGCTGAATCAAGAGAAAGTGTCCTTTTTTTCTTTTTTTAATTGCGAAATACCAAACATTTAGATATTTAATAATAATTTATAATCTCATTAATAATGAAAGTATACCATTAATGATCGCGTTTGAATGATGAGGAAATTGCAATTTTTTAACTATTGGATGATTGATATATATTTTTCATTTTTACTTAAATAACTAATGATTTAATTTGTTATCAAATGAGTAATAATGTGATATAACTCACCAACTGTAGGGTGAAAGAGACATTTTCAAGACCAGCCAATAAATTGATTAGCTGATTAGTTTTGTCTACATCTCGAACTAAAGCATGAGGGAAGTACTGTTTTTTCAAAGTCTTGGTATCTCTCAGCATACATGCCAGGTAACTTTCAAAACTTCCCTCGCTAAGGGTGTGATACAACCATGCTCTCCCTGTAAAATTTTGTTTGTTTGTAATGAACAAATTATTTTTAACAAAATTTCATAATTAAAATGTTATACAAAAGTACCTTTTCCTATTGAAGTTAATACGTTTTGCAAAGCGTGTATGACAACAACAGTGTCTTGGTGGCTGAGTTCTCGAGCTGTGCCCCAATATCCATGGCGTTCAACTCGTAAACCATGTCGAAGTGCCCTATCTAGCCAGTAGACAAGCCAGGAATCACCATCAAGTACAACAGTGCCATGCAAGCTTTGTACGTAAACCTGAAACAAAGAATCGTAAAATGCCAACTTATTTACAACGTTAGTTTTATAAATTAGTATTCTAGCAATAAGAATCTCAATGTATAATTTTTCTTGGCCTCAATGTAAAACCAAGCTATTCTTGAAACTATCAACAACTGCTTATAGACAAAGCCTGCATATAGGTAAGACATTGTACTCAACGCATAAACATTTGCACTAATAATACTACATTGTAATCCAAGATCCAATTAATCAAATTGGATCAATATTTTTCTACAGAACCAACGATACCTTTTCAAACGTTTTTCAAACAAAAAAATATTTCACCCTAGTTTAATAAACTTTTGTACGGCAAAACTAGCAGAATAAAAAATCCACAGTAGTAAACTTGTGCGTTGTTGGAACGAATTAAAGAGTTGTCAGTTGTCAAACTGTACACTCCACTTTGATGACAAAGACAAAGAGATGAGTGCACGTGCGTGTTGAATTAGTGTGTAGCTAATGAGTAACCGATTGTGCGAGAAAGAGACACAAACAAGATTTCACTGGTGCAGGCTGCAAGTCGCGATGGCGACGCCCGAAAAAAGACTGCACATCCGCCCTACCTCTTTGTTAACGAGAGCTTAGTGCGTACAACAACGCTCGACTCCGAAACCGCAAAATAGTCCAGTAGAGAAGTATCATCGGTAACCTAAGCTGTCAACGGTGAATCATAAGAAATCACAGTAAATAAAGCACAGCCTGCTTCCTGTATATGTATGCTCCGAATTGAAAAGGTCAACTTTGAGGTTAGGTTACGTGAATGTGTCAGTCTCTCTCAGCTGCACTCTCCCGTGTAAACACGCAGAACACACAGCGTATGCGTACAGAAATACGAAAATGTTTCACGGCATTTGCAGCACAGCAGAGATATCCTTACCAGTTGCTCTCGATAGAGATGACTTTTGAAGAACACTTTGACAGAGGAGAGATCGCGGGGTGAATGAGTATAATGAAATAAGCCTCTCCTTGAGCGCGTGTGCCTCAACCTTGACGTTTCGTTTGGTACAAACTTAGGCTTTCCCCCCACCACTCTTCTCTATCCCTTTAGCCAACACCTTTCTCTTTCTTTCTTACACGCGAGAGAGACGGGTGTGAGTGAGAGAGATGAAAATATAAAAAGAACAAGAGGAGGAGGCAATGCGGAGGTGGCTATGAACAATAATAGCTTTTATTAAAGATGCGCGCTTGTCGTGCTTGTACGTTTAGTACACGCGGCTTGGAACGTTTAGACGTTTCTTTCTCTCGATGACTTTTAATTTTTTTTTTTGCACGCGCGCGAGGCTGATAAAGTATTGCTGTGTAGGTATTTTTTTCTCGTATTTTAATCGTTTACCTATTGTATGCTATTGCAAATTGAGATTTGACATAAGATTTAATTTGGTTGAATTAATTGAGAGAAAAGCGTATGAGCTTGTGGAGCGTGTACGTGTAGTGTCATTAAAATGCCTTTAGCCCTCTAGCACGTTTTGCAAAAAAAAAAAAAAAAAAAAAAATCTAGCCTTACAAAGAAACAACCACTCAACAATCAACCGGATTCCATTTTCAATTCAATATAAAGCAGACATGACATTGTTTCTCAATAAAGCCGAAGCGAATGGAAAGAGAGAGAGAGAGCTCGATAAACAGCACAATAGCAAAAGCGCGCACGGCTCTCTCTCTCTCTCTCTCTCTCTCTCTCTCTCTCTCTCTCTCTCTTGCTCACCCTCAGCGCTCATTCAACTATTGCAACTTAAAAATCGATAGCACACCAGACCTCTCTTATTCTCTCCGACACCACTTGTGTGTTCATACCCCTGTTTTCGCTGTGCGAAACACAAAAAGAAACGCAAAACCAAACGACACGGAGAAAATAAGGGGTGGGGGGAGGAAGCAAAATTCGCGAGGGTATGGCATATATACACATAAAAAGCCGCAGTAGGCTCGATCCTCGCCTCTCGAGACATTCCCTGATCGTCACGCGAACGGTATACGGAGCAGGTAAGTCTGTGAGTCAGAGTGCATACATATACAGGAGCGAGGGTGAGAAAAGAATATAAGGCAGAGCCGGCTACTAAAGTGGTACAACGGCGCAGCTCCGGAGAGAGACCCCGAGAGGCGAACAAAAAAAATCAATCCCAGCAGGATTAATTACACCTGACAATCGGATCGCGCTCCTTCCAAACGTCTCCGGAATTTCGGAGAACCGATCGCTATCGCAGGGTATTCCAGATCGAGATAGCAGAGGCTGATTAAGACGGGGAGAGAGAGAGAGAGAGCCGTGTGCGCCTAGAACAAGAGAATACTCTTTGGGGGGAGGTGGGCGCTGTACTCACGAGCTTGACGGCCTTGGTGAGCTCCTGGAGTATGCGGCCCTTGGAGAGGAGCTTGTCCGTGCAGGGCTCCATGTCGGCTGGCCTCGGCTCGCCGGCTGGCTGTTGGCTGTCCGGGCTCAGGGCCCCATGCCGCGTAAAGTACTTGCCCGTCACCTCGTCCGCTCTTGGCTGCAGCTGAGGGGACTGCTGGTGCTCCTGCTGCTGCGACGACGCAGCAGACCGCGCGTCTTCTTCCGCGCACGTTAGCCGCATCGATCGTTCAAAGCTTCGACGGCTCTGCAGGCTACGGACTGCCTTGGCTGTGTGCGTGTGTAGGAGAGAGAGCGCGCGCTCTACTGCCCCTGCGCGGCCTGCCGAGCTTTCGATACAGCCGCGAAATTACGAATCGCGAGAGTGCGTCTGGAGGATCGTAGGAAAACTCTTCTTTCACCCTATACTCCGGATTTGGCGAAATTCTTTTTATTTTCAATGCTCGAACATCACTGGAGCTTTTGTTTGTTATAGCAGATGTATTGGATTATAGCTGTAGGGAGGGAGTGTACGAGCGACGCGGTGGTGAAGCTTGAGTTGCCTGCGACGCGAGCCCCTCGATGTCTCCAAGAGAACTCGGCTCTACTCGAGCGGCGATTCCGGAGGCGCAGGGCCGTGCGCTCCGCGTATACGCGGAGCGATGGTGATAAGCCGGGGAAGAGAGAGAAGGAGCATAACCGCCGCGAATATCGGCCGAGAGCGGCGACTTTTGCGCGACTGACCCGTCAGCTTTGAGAGAGAAAGAGAGGGAGAGGGAAAGATAAGCCAGCGGGGAAAAATAGCTGGGCATAATAGTGGGAGAATGTAAGTGTGGGGAGAGAGAGATAGAGGAACGAATAAGGGGGCCGGTGAGATCGAGGGAAATCTGTTTACGTCGGCTGATCGGCTATGCTGCCGCTGCTGCCGTCATCGTCACATACTCCTGCTATGTGCTCGGCTCTTGGAAGGAAAGTTTTGATGAGTATCGTGCGCTCGGAGTTTGCGCTCAGATAACGGCGGCTGATATATCTATGTGTACGGGGGGGAAACTTCGAGAATTTCGGTGATTTTCACGATACCGTGCCAATCTTAGACGTGTCCCCTTCCTGTAGCTTCTTCCGGGACGCTTGACCTCTCGTCTTCGATTTGTCATTCGTGTTTTTTTTTTATTATCTCGTTATTGATATCATTTCTTTTGCTTTTTTTATTTTGATTTTTGAAGTTGGATGGACGATTGTCCTGTACTTTTAAAATCTTACCTCTCGGGACAGGAGGGGTAATTTTAAATCGCACATCTGTCGAGGCGAGACAAAAAACAGCTGGTGAGCCAAAAACAAATTATTTTTTCCCATATGCCTGTATCTTTTGCATTTGACTGAAACAATAATTCAATCGTTACCGCATATTTTAATTTTTTTTTTTCGAGAGAGAGATACATTATATATTAAGTATTTCGCGATATCTGAGAGCGATACATAGAATGCCGTTAATAATACATTTTCCAAGCGAGCTGGCAATATAAAACAGCAGTCCCGATTACATTTAATGACGTGGTGCGTGCGTGATTGATCGGCCTGTATGCTATTGTAGCCTTTAAAAATAACTTTTATATTCGCGATATGTTTTTCTAGAATTTATATACAGTATTGAACGCTGTTCGTCATTTAACAGGATTGATTCAATCTTAAAACTCGCGCTCACGTACGGTAATCTTATAAAAAGGGAGCAGAAAGAAAAGAAGTAGTTTTGCAAAACTCCAATAACCCGTTGACAACGTTATACGTTCAAACGAGAAAGAAAGAGGGAGAAATAAAAATTTCTATTACGATAAGATAGCCAGCAACTTTGTTGCTAATTCAAAAGTGATAAACTTATGCTATTTGCTACGGCTATTTTCCAACTATTCGGACAGGCTATCTATATGACATTCGTGAAAAATTGTCGAACAAATTTTGCTTCGACCGCGGACAAGCAAGCGATTATTAAAAAAACAATTTTTAAACTTTTGTAAGATGCTGTAAAAATGTTGTTTATTCCTTACCGAATACTATTTTCTAAAAAGGGTAAGCCGTTTTACTTATGGATCTTTACGACAAAAAAAAGCTACAAATAAACAAAATAAATAAGATATCGAAGAAGCCACATACAAATTATTCCCACAAATCTGCCATCGGCAGTTCTCCGCGCTCGACCAATTAAGCACTCGCATAAACATGGCGAATCAGAGTTGTTTATTCGCGGGGCCAAACGAGCAATCTACTGTAGCTCCCGAGTAGCACATAAGTTAAAATGTAGACTAACAGAAGGGAGAGAGAGTAGTTCTCGAATTCTTTAAAAAAAAAGAAAAGGAAAGAAAGAAAACGTCGAGTTAATCATTGGTAATAATTGCCTTCCGCGCGCTCGCGAGAGCGCATCAGCCGCATATTTACGACTGTGTTTACGGCACAGTTTAGCTCTCTCAGTCAGGCAGAGTCTCGGTGTATATAGCTCTGTGGAGCGCAGCTGCTGGCGCGGTTAAACTGTCGCTCCGACACGGGAGAGCGAGATAGCGCCGGGCACACGCCTCCGGGGATAGAAGCGAGCCCGCCAATGCCTCGCGCTTAGCCGCGCCGCTGGGACATGATAATATAACAAGCGCGATAAGCGCCAGCGGCTCTCTGTATCCTTAGACCATTGTCCGCGGGGGACACGGCGCGCTAATCATACCCAAGCCCAATCTTTTCAATTATATCCTGTGTACGTGCTGTATGGCCTCTTGGATTGTCGAGAGTCTTTGCTGTACGATGACTGTTCGAATATACCGCTGCTTAGAGACTATGTAGCCTCGTTTGACATCGTATAAACTGACTATGCTCGAGTACTTGTTTTTTGGAGCGTTTTAATAAAAAAGAAGGGGCTATTAAAAATCAATGCGGCTAATGACTGGTGTAGGGGGATGAATCGTCGATGCAATTGAGAGAAGACGAGTTCTATATACGTACACGAAAGCAAATTCATTAGTTTAATTTTATCTCGAGCGAAAATTTTCCACGGCTCGGCTGTAAGCTGTGCATTAGTTATGCCGAAGATACTACAGAGCGAGAGCAGAGATAAGTTTTTTTTCTCCACTGCATCCGAGAAGCATTGATATATCGGAATTAATGCTGGAAGCGATATACGTATACTCGCGGTAAATGGCCGAGGCTAAAAAGGATTTAATTAGCCGTCCGAGCCAAGCACTCCTGTATAATATGCATCATTTTTTATTCGGCTTATCGAGGCATCGTTCCGTCTATTTCCAATAGAGGCATGTACGTAGTCGAAGAAAAGCTTGATTACCCGTCGATTAATTATCGCCGATTTATTAATGCTCTCCTGCTATGTATAGGCTGTTGTCTGCATTCTATTAAGGTGATTTTAAACGGCTTTTTATCTCGGCTCCGAATTGTGAAGATTTGAATGGCGAGATTACGGGATAACGGTAAAAGTAAAGAAAATCTCAAGTGGGGGGGCCTCAGTTGAGATTCGGCATGGGAAGGCACTCGTTAGCGTGTTTGCTCTGACGTAATGGATATACAGAGGCCACGTGATAAGGGCGACAAAAGCGCGCCAGCGTGTAATGGTGTTTTGATGAGAAAAACGTTGTTTGCGTAAATCAACAGCGCAAGTACGACAAAGTGGATTGTAATTGCTGCTTGACAAGTTTTTACTTGACACGCCATCAAAGCTATTCGACGTTCGATTGCGTTCCTAGAATCAAAATTTTGAATTTTCGAAAATACGTCGTTCTCCCGGAATAAAATCGTTAATTACTAACACAGGAATACATTCATTGTTTAGCGAGTTTATTTTTAGTAATTACCGTCCATTAGCTTCACTTCACTTCCAATTCTTACGTAAACCCTTTTCTTGATGTAACTTAAAGTGAACCGTTCACAATCCCGCTTATAAAAATTTTACGTACGCCAAATATTTTTGCTTTTACCAAATTTTTTTTTCTGCTCAAAGTGTTAAAAAGCACGCGGTTTTTTGCTCCTGCCAAAAAATAACGTACAAGTAATCGACTGGCTTACACGACATTCCCTTTAATTTTCACACGTTCTTTTTTTTCTCTCTTTTTTTCTTTCAAAGTCTTCTAAAGACCAAGCCAAACACGGTAGTGTTTGCTCGGCAAACATCGCCTCGGCTTTCAGTTTGCCCAAGCAGAGCGAGGGGGGGGGGGAGTGAAGAAGAGAGACTGCTACGCGATTCTGACGCTCTTCATAACTTTAGATTTTTGCTTAGTGACCAACGGAGTCGACGGCCTGCTGTCGAGCTGCTGCTGCTTGCTCTCCCCGAGCATCAGTCGCTGCTTCTCTTTGGAATTCGAGCTGTCCTCTCTCTTCAGCATAGCCGCTAATTCGGGGATGTTTGTGTCGGGGGCGCTCGATCTGCGCGCGGAACGTAACGAATGAAAACGTTATTTAAAAAAGGAAGAAAAAAATAAAAATTCGTTTGGTCTAATGGAATAACATTACCTCTTCTGCAGTTTCATTAAGGACCTTTTAGCTAGAGCCAACTCTTTTTGAGTAACCCGTAGCTCCTCTTTGTTTTCCTGTTGCAAAAACATTTCAAATTAATACAACCCATTAGCTCATCGCAAAAGCATACCCTATAAACTTTTCCCCATCCACATTCATTATCTTTATTTACAAAACAACGTTATTTAAAGAAGAAAAAAAAAGAGAGAAAAACATTTGGATTATTAAAATGGAAAATAAGAAAGACGGCAATCGGCGCGGGCGCGCGCCCGTTACCGTTAATTTCATGAGGAAGCTCTGCAGCTCGCTGTGTCGACTGTCGGCCAACTGCCTGGCGGTGATCAATTCGACGGAGAGCCGGGCCAAGTGCTCTCTGTAATGCTGCTCGCGATTCGTCGCCTGCTCCCAGAGCTCCTCCTTGCTGCGCACCGCCTCGAGCAGCACCCTCATATCCGCCTCGAGGCTCTCCAGCTCCGATCTGATTGTCCAATACTTCCGATTAAATGCCACGCAGAGCCCTTATTCTCAATCCGCGAATCCCCGACGATTTTACACTGTCGCGCTTAGGTGTACGCTAAGCTTTGAAACAACGCACTTGCTGATGGGCACGAGCTCGCTGGCTTGCATGGCGAGGCATGCTGGGCCGCAGGGCTGCGGCTCCTCCGGCAGCGTCTGTACGCCGCAGTCCCATCGTTTCGGATTCTCCGTTAACGTCGCGGCCTCCTCGTGGCGGCGTTTCGTCTGGACAGCCGGCTGCGGCGTGTTCGTTTCGCGGCTCGACTGTGGGTACCCGATAACAAATGACAAAATGTCATGAAAATTATAAAAGAAAGAAAAATAACGAAAAAAAAGAAGAATCTAGAGTATTATCCGCAGAAGGTTAAATCTCGAGCGAGAAATAATTTAAAGCTCGTTTACGAAGCGAGCGAAATTGGCCCGACGACGGGGAGAAGTTCGCTCGAAGAATCATCGTGCGGGAAAGAGCTTTAAGCAAGCGCACCCGAGGAGGCTCCAGGCGCTCCTTTCGAATACTTGGCTCTCTAGCGCGGAACGATCTTCGAACTTTCCAACAGATGCTCGCGGAGGGAAAAGTTTTTCGACCGAGAGAGGAAGTGGCGTGTGAGTGGGAGAGAGAGAGAATATCCTCACCATCGACGACGACTGCACCTGGTTCGCCGATTCCTTAAGTTCTCGCTTCGCCATCATCTGATCCAAACACTGCTCGAGCGCCGCGTTGTTTTTCTCAAGCTCGTCATTTTTCACGAGCAGCGCCGTTATTCTGGGTCGGATAAAAGTCAACGCGATCGGTGAGAAACGACGAGCTTTAGCTTTTTTTCTTCGTCCGTTAATTTAGAAATAAAAAGTTAAAATAAAGATTTATTAACGGAAAGACGCGATCGGGATGATAATCGAATTAGCGCGCGATGGTAGTAAGAAGCAAGCAAGTAACCTCACTGATTACTCAAATTCCCCTTTTCCATAAGGACCTTGTCGTGCTGCTCCTGCATTGTTGTAATTTTGCCCTCCAAATACTTGGCATAATGAGGCGTGCTTATCTGATTTTTGCCCGGCAAGCTCGGCGAATCGTCTTTAGCCGCTGGCACGCCTGAAAACATTGCAATTATGTTAAATTTCCTTTTTTTTTTCAAAATATATCCCGGAAGCTTTGTTACAATGAAAAGATAAAAAAATTATGGACAATATTAAAATATAAACAGTCGCGTCATTGTTGGGTAATAATAATAAAAAAGAAAGTACGTTTGTAAGATACGAAGAAAAAAAGGCGACAATTTACCATAAGACAGTTGGAGCTCCTCGCTCAAGCTGTGCTCGGTGCGAGAGCTTGGCCAGCCAGCTGATCGATTATCTGAAACGTGACGCGTGTGTTTTCGTGAATTGACGTATGGCTCTTTACTGACATTGTCGTTAAAACGAAACGCACATGTTGGGGCGGGGGAGGAAGGATAGTATCGTCCATATCAATTTGGTGCATTAATCATTAGGCTATGAATAAATAAAAAAGGTCATCGCGTGATCTTGACTAATTGCAATAACCGTCTTGATGTAAATTACAAGCTTAGCTAAGGGAACGAATAAACTACGTCAAAGCGGCAAAGAGAGAAACATAAATTTGCTAAAGCTCCGGAGGAGTATGCATTTTTAAAATGTAGGGGCAGCTTGCTAAGGGATCCCGGGGGATCAGTTTGTTAATTAATTTATAAAACTGCGTCTCGCGCATACCTGCTCCACGGCCGAAGTGCAGTATAAACTCGCCATTAACGAGATTTCGCGTGTTCACGGATTTCTTTGGTAATGTCATTACACCTGGCATCGGAGCTATTAATATCAACGGACTGGCTTTTCGTAAACTTTTGAAAAAAAAAAGAAAATCCTTTGGCTGTGATATAACCTTTTTCTCGGCAACTTTGACAATTTGAACAAATCTTCGTGCTTAAATATATATCAAACGACGCGTTTTTTTTCGATGCACAACGAAGATCCGCGAAATTATATATCGCACGATTGTCGTTTTGATGAAAATCGACATGTGCGTGCGTGTACAAATTGATGGATATATAGCGAGAGCACGGGCGTAACTGTGCGCTGTTATATCAACTACTCCGGAGCGGCCATACAGCAAAAATAGAGAGAATAAAAAGTTTATAAAACCGCAGCTTTCGCGGCTTTCAGGGCTAACCGACGTCGAAGTACTGATGACTGAGCGCGCTGCCGGCGAATAGTCGTGGTACCGACGGCCTGACCGGGCTGCGGTAGTTCCTCGCCGAGAGGCTAGCCGGGCCTTGGGGACAAGTGGCCCGCAAGCCGCTGTTCCGTGACATAGCCCTCCTCCTCTTCTTGGCTTCGTTGCGCTTTGCTCTTTCTCCCGGTGGTCGACTTGTCCAAAAACGGGAGGAAAAGCTAAAACGCCTTTTCCGGACGGTCTTACTCCCTTGAGGGTAAGGGAGAGGGCTTTCCACGCTCGGAGGGAACAGCTGCTGCGCTATTGAACGATACGGACACACGCGCGTTTTCTTTATTTTTTTTTAACCCGCCAGTTTTTTGGTTCTTCAAAATTTCGGGGTTATACACATCTACTTTATTCCGATGGATTTTTGTAGGCCTTAGCCGTGTCTGAACATCGCCGGGTTAGCATGTCCGTTTGGCGAGTTTCTCTTGTTTCTTAAAGGCTCGGCGCATCGGCCAAGGAAGAGCCTCGTCGTAGCTCGCGATGAACTAAATCGAAGACAAGTTATTCGTTTTATTCGGTGAACGTTAGAGTGGAATTTGTTTGGACCCACTTCACTTATGAACAGTGAGCGAGTGACATTTTGTCGGACTCGTTGATTATGTCGCTCTCCGTCGACTTTCCTCGCTATTCCGAGTGGACGAGGGTTATCGCGCGCGCGTGTGTGTGTAGGTGAGGGTCGTAAGAGTTGGGGATTTGGATTGAAGGGTGGCAAGAGAGAGAGGAGAGGGAAAACCTTGGCTGCACTGCAATCTCAGCTCTCCACGTTCATTTCTTTCTCGAATGAGTATTAGGAAGCGGATTGCCATTCTCGAGGCTAGATTGAAGCACAAGGAAGAAACACACACGTTCAATTTCGTTAAGCTTGTGTCGAATGTAGATTCTCGACACGATTATCCGTTCACCTCTTCTCTATCAAGCAGATTAGAAGATTACTTTTTTTTCTCAAGTCTAGAGGTTTTATACCGAATGGGAGGAATCAGTTCTGAAAAGGGAAGAAAAGATTGCAGCTCGGTAAGTACAACGACAGTTTTATTTTAGACGTTTTTTTTTTTTTTGGTTACATAATTAGTTGATCACATAAAGTCTCTTTGTTTTCATATTCGTTTACAAGATAGAAATTAGCCTGTGGATTACACGTTCGTTTAACTTTTCACTGTACATTAGTGTTGGTTTATAGATTTTATAAAAACTTATATACTCTCGATGAACAACGTCATTTTATACATCTAAACTTAATGCTACGATTAAACATTTCATTCTCGTTTCACGTTTTTCTCATATAAAATATTTTATTTTTAGATATATTACAATACTTTGTGACGTTCGCCTTTGTCGGAAAGTTAACAGAACACGAATTTAAATGATAATTGCGTTATTTCTCTTTTTTATCGTTTTTATTCTTTAAATGTTTGTAATAGTGCTTTCGAAGTGGCATATTAGCGTATACGCCACTACGAAAGCACTATATAAATAAATTCACGTAATAATTTATTTACAGGCCTTTTTAACGCGCAAGTAAAAAAAAGTACTTACGTCAAAAGTTTGAAAACAAACAGATATACACATGAATTTCTTAAAATTTACAATAATCAATCATTCTTAAATACTCGAGCACTTCAGTAAATAATGTATAACTTATATAGTACAATTAAAACAAAAACTTTACTTTCTTCATTCGTAATTAATTTTTGGCTTTGCACCTAGTTACAATATTAACAGTGAAACAAAAAGTTCCGTTAAACATTTTGCGACAAACCTTAATCATACAAAGAATCATTTACATACAGGCAATACAAAAGAATGACAAATACTAGTTTAATAACGCGTCTTTTATGTACAGATGATATAATTTTATACAATAATTGTTATTTCTTTATGTAAATTCAATAAACTACTTGTGACTTTCATTTCAATATTTACATTGATAATAGAATTTTCAGTACTTATTTTCAAGCTTCACTTGGAACGTAATATTTGTAGTTGAGTTCCTGCCTCGGCGAATGATAATATAAATTTGAAATTTTCTCTTTTACGTCTGCAAATAAAATTCGCTGTTGGAAACTTATATCGATAAAAAAATAATAATAAATATAAACTTGAAAAAACTTAGAAATAAGTTCTCATATACAAATGCAGTTTGTACGAGCATAAAATAAAAAAATCAAAATTCATTATAGTTTCTTGGCTACTCTTTTTCTAATTTTTTTGTCGATCGCTCGCAGCAAGAAATTAAAACTTTTTTTCAAATACTCTTGGAAAAATATATATTTTATTACCTTTGTCGTCGCTAAAATAAATTCTTATTGTCTAAGTTATTCGAAAACAAGTTTTTCTTTTCTCTCCGCATTAACATAATCTGCAGAAATCATTTCCCAAAGTACGAATTTTCAAATGGAAATAAGATGTTTGACATTAAAAAAAAAATGAATGTAAATATTTTCTGGTTTTCTTACTCGTTGCAACTGAACACAAATATTCAATTCTATAAAAATTGAGAGGCAAAAGTTTTTTGTAAATATATCTTTGTGTTACATAAATATCATTTTCACGAGCATTGACAACATAGAAAGGCTTCGCCTGTTCTTCACAGGCTCGCCATCACAGGCTCGTCGTGTGTGTCCGAAGCTCTCACTAATATCCACTATTTCCAACTATAATCTAACAGTTCTATATAAGTACCCGATTAGAGAATGCGAGATTTAAGTTTTACACCAAGTACTTATCATTAGCAGGAGAGAGCTGCCCGACAATGTAGCTTACCTGCATTTCGGAAAATTTATCATAATCAATCCTACACATTAATAAATACATTCCAACTTAAAATTATAATCCATATTTATGATATTTTCTTTTGTTGTTCTATATAACTACTTTGTTAGTTACACAAAACAAACTAATCGCACCTGTGATTTTTCAAGGAATAAGAAAATGTTGTTTAAAAATATCACATCTTCCGAATCAGCTTCAAACAATATTCACGCACGGCACTCTGACATTTTGGGTTTCCCGTAATAATTATGCGAGCCTCTCCACGTCAGGAACAAAAAGAAAAAAAGCAAAAACGGACACACGAGTGCTGCGGAGAGTGACACGATTATTAAGATAGACGCTGTCTTATTTCCTTTTCCCGTTCTCTCGTGCTGCCTTGACAACGCACACGTGCTCAGACTCCATCCATCTTAATAATGTCGTGCAGTCAAACAAGAAAATTCTCAATCTGTACGAGACTTGTTTTCATAAATTTCATATCGCCGACGCTCTACATAATGCGTAATTTGTATAATAAGTTGAATCCAACGAAATTATGGGTTATTGTCTAGAGGCGTAGGGACAACAAAAATGTGCTCCGCTGTCAATTTGCTCGCGTGCCTGTCGATTATGGTGTGTTTACTGTTTGCATCTCCCCGAGCACCGTACCTTGGCTTTCAAAACAATCCGAGACGGAGAAACAAACAAATTTTCGATGACGTTCGTTGAGCTTTTGAAAACAGTAATAATTCAGCAGTTTTTCAAAATTATCATAAAATAAGCAACGAAAAATAACGTTATTCGCGTTATACTTGCAAATCGGATCACTATTTATAACGCGCACAATCGTGTCCAAGAAGTGGTTTCCCGAAATCACAAAGTAACTGTGAACGGCGGGGAAAAAAGCCCTCGAAGGCCTTGTATTTACACGAGCTTTTTACCTGAGCTTCCGAGAGACTGACCTTTTTGCTTTGGCTCTTTTCTTTTCCCCCTTCGCAAATGTTTCTCCTGTTCTTGTCAGTCTCGTTAAGTAACTTACTTATTACTGCTATCGTCACCTTTCCTCAAGTTTCATTTTTTTTCTACTCCCCCTTTCCTCCTGTAACAATTGTAATTTTCTTATCTTTGCCCATTTTTTCTTTTTTATATACAATGCCCATAAAAAAACAAAGTGAAATCAGATTTTATTTTTATACGAGAATTTTCTTTAATTTTGTTTGTCTCTTATAAACCGCAGTCTTCTCATACTGCTTTAGAGTAGCAATATAATTCATGGAAGTCGCGTCTAAAGTTAACAAGAAAAAAGATTGAAAACTTCCGAGAACTTTCGTTATTTTGTTGAAACAAGATTTTTTTTTCTTTAACAAAAACCAGCCTGCCTGCCTGTGTGTGAGTAAATCGTTAGGCATTTAAAATAAAACGTTCGTGGAGCATTATTTTTTCCCAGCTCAAAAGTATAGGCTGCCGTATTTCACCGTAGATAAGCCATCGATTATCGGAATTTAACGGTTTATTATTAGAATATTTTCCCAAAAATAGCTCAGCCTTCGAGCACAGCCGACAATTACTTCTAAACTTTACGAAAATGAAAAACACACCGATTCCTCGGCTATCCCTAAAATAACCATATCGTCCGGAAAACTACAATTGAATTTACCGCGAGAGAGCAGCTAAGGAAAAGCTCAGCTCGTCCGGGACGTTAGTTGGCTCGTCTTTGTTATAAGGAAGGATCCGGCGCGTTATCCAAAGCACGTCGGCGCGTCTTGTTCCGCAGCCTTTGCCAACGAGATATCTCATGCGTGTGCAAGTTTTCTGGCCTGCCCTCGGCTTTATCTCGCTTGGGAGCTCTGCTTTCTTCTCACGCGGCTGCATCGAGCGAGAGCTTTATATGCCCCTTAACCGCATGCGCGCTCCTACGCCCGACTATCCCCTTTAAGCTCTTTCTCTCTTTCTGTCGAGCAGTCGATGTCCGCTTTATTTTCGGAGCGTAGTACACACGCTGGGCTTGACGAAAGCCATATTTGCCAGACAATTGGCGCCGTGAGACTTTTCAAAACGACTAGTCGCTCTTTTGCCGCGAGCTTGAACTTTAATGTGATTGCCAACCAGTAGCCACCCCCCCCCCTTGCCCAACCGCATTGGGAATAAAGTTTGGCTAAAAATTTAGTTGGCTAACTTACTTTGTAATCCGCTCATCCCCTGCTTTTCTCTACTTTGCCTTCTACTTTTAGTCGCTTTTTTTCTACTCCGTAGCTTGTCTTGATATCTGAGAGCTTTTTGTATCGAATCTGATCAACGCGATTTTTATCATCGAGGCTTCGTTATTCATTTTTTTTTGTTTGTCATTTTAAACGAATTTTACTTTTGCTTTTGCTTTTAGTAGACATCTAGAACAAAAGCTTTTTCTTTATAATGGAGAGCTAAATGGAAAGTATAAATAAGGCGCAAGCTCAAGGCTTGCGCGAAAAGCTGATATTGCGAGAGAGTACTTTTTTTTGACGTGCGATTAATTTGTTTTTATAACAAATTATGTCAGTTAAAATTAACGTAATTATGCTGATTATCATATGAATCTAAATTTGGCTTATTTAGTATCGTTAAAATACCTTTAGTTCTAATTAAAAATGCCCTTTTCTTTACATCTTAATTTTAAAAAACATCTTTCAATTTATAATATTTTAGGAGCAAGCCCACGCGAATTATTATCGTTGAAAAGTATTTAAAAATACATAGCACAGCCAAAGAAATATTCGGTCGAAATTAATTCAAGTATTCGCCGTACAAGGACCGAGCATTTCAAATGTTTCATTCTAATAACGTAAAAAAATAAATAAAATTCAAGACAGCTTTCCAATCCAGTGCAACCTCCCGCTTTTCTCGACAGCAGACTAGCTTAATCAAACGTGCTTCACTTAATCCGCTATTAAAAGTATCAATCGGTGCTTACCGTAAATCTCAAAGCCATAGACGATTAGCCGCAGCCGGGATCTTTCATATCGCGCCAATGGAAATCTAGGGGGGAGGGAAGAGGGTGGGTGGATGGGAAATCGTCGCTCCCAAGCTGGATTGGACGGCAGCCGTACACGAGCAGCAAAGCCGCAGCGAAAACTATTGAGCTGTGGAAGTGCATCTTCTCTTCTCTCTGTGTGTCGATAGCGAGTGAAGGTGAAGCCAAATGTCTCGGGTGGCAGGCTTATTCCGAGAGGGAGGGAAAATCGATCGCGTCTGAAAATGCATAAGTATAAGCATGCAAAATTAAGGTAGATAAATAAAATGTACGGATAGAAGCTGTGGGTATACTTACAGAGCGGATGGAATATAGATATGAGGGGCTTTTAAACGAGCGAGACCATGACGCGCTTTCTGGAGGGCGCCGGGTGCTGGATTATCGAGATGTGCCCGCTGCGCCGGGACGAGTGGGCCGTCAGCGAGGTCGTCACCGTCGTGCGCGTGCTGTTGCTCTGGGCGTTGGCGCCGAAGCAGCGCTGCGGATTCTTCGGGCAGAGGCTCGAGAACCAGGACATGGCCCGGGCGTTGCGTCCGCTGTGGAATTCATAATGAGCCGATGTTACGAATGGATGGTATACTTTGTCAGCTGGAGACCTATAAGTGTAATCACGCTTTCTCTCCCTCCCTCTCTGTCGGCCAATAAAGCCTCGTGTCCCTTTGATCACCCCTTCATTCATATCCCAGGATTTCTATTAGTCTGAGACTGGTAACTTCTATCTCTCTCTCTCTCTCTCTCTGTTATATGCTCGGGATACCGATGATTAGCTGCTCTCGAGGTTTCATCTGCAGTCGCAAGCTCGACAGTTTAATCGGGCAAAGATAAACCGCTGCTTTAAACTAAGCCCTCTTCAGTGGCTATCATAGACAAAGATTTGCTTAATTATGATGAAGAAGCGTACCGCTTACGACGTAAATTAGGATTGTTATTATTATTATTATTATTTTTATGCCAATGCGCGGTAAATCGATAGCGCCAGGAAAACAAGTCGAGCTATATACCGCAAACGAAAAAAAAGTGTGATGGTGCGTGTGTGTCGTAATACGTTTATTTTCGTACTTGCGCCGTACTATTTTTACGAATGTACATAAAGATATCATCGGAAGATGAGAGTCCACCCCCTCCCCTCCCCCTCTCTACTGTCTTGGCCTGCAATTAATTCACGTCACTTCAACCATCGCCTTTTTTCTCCTCTTAATTTTTCAACTTGCAGGAACACTCTCGATATTGGGAAAGGTGGTTATAATAATAAACGCGAATACCGCGCGTCGTGTGACTCGTAACAAGAATTGCTCAATTTTAATTTTTTTTTTTCGTTCGACAACAAACGAGACCTATATCCGCGGATTAAAAATAAGCGTTTTATAAACATTTTACGGCGGGCAAGGGAAAAAAAAAGAACACCACGAACGCCCCCCTTATTCTACAGTTTCCCTCGTTTCACCCCCTCCTCTAGCCTCTGCAATCTATTTCATTATTTTTCTAATCCACGTCTAAAATTTCCTTTTTTTTCGGCCTTCTCCTTTTTTTTCAAACTTCATTTACCTCAATTCTCAGGGCAAAGGAAGCGTTGCCTCTCTCTCTCTCTCTCTCTCTCTCGAGCGCGCGCGTTTTTAAGCTTAATAAATAGACTTTTCGCGCGCACAAGCGCAAAAACAACTTTTGTTATGAAGAAGCTTCTCTATCGTAAAAAGCTTTATGAAGGTTAGTCGAGAGAGAAGAGGAGCCGGCTTAATAAAAAAGAGAGGGGAAAAAAGAAACGAAGCCTTTTTTTTGCACAGAGGCCGAGCTTTCACTCGTGTACGGCACAGCAAGGGTGCTGCTCGAGTGTGTTTTTTATACTCGATGCGGGAGATTAAGAAAGTAACAGTACTTAGCGCTAATATTGTTATGCAAAAATTGCCATGAAACATTTTTGTTTGCCATTCGTAAACTTTAATGGGCCGGCAATTAAGCTCCGCTAATAGCTGCGCGTTTATATTTATATTGCTAATTTTCCAAACTACCCGTGTCTTTTTTTGTTGTTGTCGCTCTCGCGCGTTTTTCCACCATCGCGTCTTACCGAAGGTAAATAAGCAACGTCAAATGATAATTAACAGCTTGTTAACTTGTACAAATGACCCGCACACGCAGAGTGCGCAAACAACCCTTACCTGTAGTTAATTTAGCTGCGAAGCAAACATCTTCGCTTTTCACCTGAATACACGAACACGGTAAATATAGCATCCCATACGATATCGCGTGAATATCGTAACAATCTTTCATTCGCCAAACCCGTCGTGTGTATCAATTATATCGCAAGCTCAGAAAAAAAGAAGCCCAAATATTCAACGGTATTTTTCCGGTCGACCACTTGATAGTGACGCTCACGGCTACAGGCATTGCTCATCGTTCCGCGCGCAGTAGTTGATACAGACATCTCTCGAGTGCAAGCTCCCAAAAGCTCAGCGTCGCGTCTCCTCGTCTCGGTCGTCGTACGAAGCCGTTCTAGCCGGAGGCCAGCCGGATGGAGAGAGCGGAAAGTGAGGGAGCTTGATTAATCGATGCCGATCGGCCACTCTCGGGAAATGACGTTTTTTCCTGCCGTGCTTTCTGGCTCCTCGTGAACGCCCCCAGCCGAGAGATGACGCGCGCGCCAGAGGGACACCCTCCCGGCAATTTGTTTCCCGAGCTTTTGCACGAATCGCGCCTTGATTTGTCGCTCCGTTACGGATAAGTTTGAGCTTCGAAGGCTTGAGACCTCGAGGGGCCGGAGGGGGATGAGACGAAGAAAAAAAGAGGCGAGCTTTTATTAATCTTCTCCTTCCAGTTGAATTTATCGGCTGCTATGCGCGCGAGATAATGAATCGAGTTGAATTTCATTAAAGCTCCGGAGGATTATGCCAATGGATATATACGCGCAGGGAGTTTTACTTTTTCTTATCGCGCTCGAATACACTCTTATGGATTACGTTTAAAAAAAATAAGCAAGAGCAGTAATACATATATATTGGGACTTACCGGACTGTTTTGCAGAAGGGAGTGCTGAAAAGGCAGTAGATGATTGGATTCGCCGCGGAGTTGAGCGGCGTCAGACTTTGGATGAATGTGGCGATCGCAATGCTTGTTTGCGATCTTGGAATTTGTCCGTAAACTTGCAGGAGATCGAATACGATATATGGGCTCCAGCACAAGATAAACACTGCGAACAGTTTCGGACATAAATTTCATTCGCGTACATCGCAAGCTCTCTCTCTCTCTCTCTATATCGAGCTTTTGCTTATACACTCGCTTGTTTACTCCTGTACTTTAGGTTGTGTTCCTGCATAAATATATCTTTGTGTAACGTTGAGTTACCAGTTCTCTCTCTCTCTCTCTCTCTCTTTGGAGTATTATCGGTAATTTTCTTGGAAATGCGATTATCATTTTCAATTTCTAGGAATTTCGGAAAAAGAAATCGACGATGTAAAAATGAGCTCTGAGGGGATTTTCGTGTGCCTGGCGAAAATTTCTCTTTTGGTATTCCATTCAATTCTGAGAGCACAATCATATTACATATTCGTAGCTTGTGCGTCTGGTAACTCGACTAGTTTTTATTTTATTATCCTACGGAATGAAAAAGACGAATAAAATTATACGGAAAAGCATACGCGATATTTAACGAAAGTATAATTAGCTCGTGTTCCTTTTGTACAAATTCGGAAAAATGACTTAAATTTTAAACAAATGAACATTGTATTATACATTTTTTGTCTAAATTTTCAAATATTGTTATATTAAAATTTAAAATCAACTTGCCGCAATTGACGTCGTATTAAAATCGCATTACTCTCATGAAGCAATCGACGCGGCCTTTCATTTCGCTGATTACATACGAAAACTCATAAAACTTTTTGTACTAATTACGAGTAGAGAGAGGAAATAAGACAACATAATAAACAGAGTTTTAAACTTTTTAAATTTTAACCTAATACTCTTCCCGCAAAAAAAAACTATTTTACCAATCTTCAACTCGTTAAAATTCATGACTGTCGTGCGTGACATAATAAAAAAAATCTGGAAAGTCAACAACTTCCATAAGACAATACCCGACGACAGCATGGAATTACAATGAGTAAAATGACTCGGTTTTTTTCTGGTTTGCTGTTCTCTTTTTTTCAATATTTTATGATAATCCTATTTGCAAAAAAAAACACGAAAGAATGACAATAGACGATGCTAATTTTAAATTATTTTCGCTGGAGCTAAAAGAAGGGTATTATCGGAAAGAACGTTATTTTCGACTTATAAATATTTAAAGCCTCCGGGCAATTATTCAAAAAGGAAGAAAAACAAGAGCCGTTCGCGTACTTTCCATTGCATTAAATATGAGAGTACTTTTCAATAAATTCATCGGCTCGTAAAAACGCATCTTACATTCTCCACCCATGGAAAATTTTTATATCAAAGTCGCCGACGAATTTTCTAAGAATACCGACAAGTTCTTTATCAAAATGTACCGTAATCCAACATTCCCGTGACTTTTTCCCGAAATTTCCATAAATAACGATAATTCGAAGCGGCATAAGAAGCCGTGCTTCTTACTGGGCTCGAGGGTTAGCGAGGCGTCTCACGCACAATAAAAGCTCTGCTTTTTATCGTTTGTAGTTGGGACGTTTTTATCCGGTAAGTATCCGGGGAGCGGATAAGGGACGCTCCATGGGGGGGGGGAGGAGGAGGAGGAGGATAAAGCTGAAGAAGAGAGATCGAATCGATCAGAATCCCGGAGCGCAGGTTCCTTTGTGTGTGTGCGCGCGGCTATCCCCTCTTTTCTCTCTCGCTTCGGGGCTGAGACTGTACGCCCAGCTGTGACGAGTTTCGCAGGGATGGCGACGGTGGGGAGGAAGACCACGGCAGCTCCCTCGCGAGATCTTTTCTGCTGATCTACCCAGGTTTTTTTTCGCGCTCGGCAGCTCTGGGATTATTAGTTGTTTCTTGCGGATAAGTACGGCTACCGGGAGATCTTTTCCCCCCGCACGGGCCATTTCCCCTCGGCTATTCTCTAATAATAAAAAAAAAGGATGACTGAGGAGAGATTATTGGAAAATCCGCTGCACACGTAAGGATCAGAGGGGGCTGGAGACTTTTCTCCCTCGCTCGGTCGGCTGGCTCCCTTATACACTCTTTGTTATTCCCTCTATATTATTATCTTGCAAATCCGGCAATGACCGAGACACGCTTCAAAGTCGAATTCTACGGCGAGGAGGTGGGGGAGGGGATGGGCAAATCCCGTAGAGTAGTCTTTTATAATTCCCACGATTATCGTCTTATATCGTTTCAACGTTATATCCTGTAAACTGAGTACGTTCGCTGGGATGTATGCTCAAAGTGTTATTTTATTTTAATAACAACACTAATCGCCATAAGTATACGTATTTCATAAGCTAGAGAACGAGAGAGAGAGAGAGAGAGAGAGAGAGAGAATAATCTTCAAAAACAAATGTTTCAAAATTTCTCGAAAAAAAAAGAGTAAACTAAGCTAGATCCATTAGAGAAAAAAAAAGTTAGCCGCGTATCTTGTCGCGGTGGCAACGATGACGTTGGATACACACGGAAGTTTAAGACTTTTGGGGGGAGGGGACGAGCCGGAAGGATAGGGAGAGCGTGCGATGGAGAAAAACTCACCGAACACGATGACGAGAGTCATTTTGACAGTCTTGATCTTGGCGCGTGGTATGATGCCGCGCGACGAGGCGCGCCTCGTGTTCCGGCTCGCGTCCTGCCTCAGCTCGGAGCTTTGCGACCAGATCGTCCAGATGATAATCATGTAGCAGCCGCTGATCACCAGGGTCGGTATCACGAACAGCGTCACGCTCACGAGGCTCATGTATATCCGCCAATTCCTCTCCGAGCCGAGCTCGATCCAGCACTGCGGCTTGCCCTGAATTTCGTTGGCACACGTACAGGCAAGTAGATAAACGCACAGATAGGGACGAGCATGCAGAGACGAGAGCTTTGTTTAGATAACATCCCCCAACGTTATACTTTACACTCGAAATAACATCGACCAATCAACTCGATCAAACCCCATCAATTCTCTTCCCCGAGACTCTTTTCTCTTTTGTATTTGTCGTTCGGCAAGCAACAATCGCCAAAATAAAAAAAAATCAGTAGAAACAAACAAGCCATTTATAAGTCAGCTCGGAAAAGTCACGAGACGTGCTCTCGTTTCTTATTTCCCAACGATTTATTGGATAATCAAGCATCGTCATTAATATTACAGCATCGGCATTTTTTCTTATACCTATACACTTTTGATCGTATGTATGTATGTATAAACGCACCTCGATTATCTTCTCCTCGTAGAGGAAAAAAATGGGCACGCTGTAAAAGACGGAGATGCCCCAGGCTGCGATCACCAGGGCCCTTGCTCTGCACCCTGTTAACTCGAAAGTGTGTATAAGCTCTCGTGAGAGGCAAGCACGTAATAAATACATCGCGCTACCTAAAGCTACGTTGCATTACAGCAGCGGCAGCATCAGCAAACACCAATGACTTGGCACTGTTCGCGCCTCGTAAAAACGTACGCGTAGTTGGATTACCTTCCCTTATCCTCTACATTACACCCATAGTATCAATTATTTCAAATTGATTAAGCATCGAGTTTCATTAAACCCCCCTCCCCTTGCCTCTCCGCGTGGCGTTAATAAACAATTCGATTGATAAGCGCGCGCCCGATTTAACGAGCTACCAGTCAATAAAGTCGCTAAAGGGAGGATGAAGGAGGGGGCAGCAGTTATTCGAAACGAGCAATCTGCATGCGGCCAAGCGGGCGTATAGTGCAAGCGTAGCTCATCGGCTTTTCCCTCCAGCCAGCCCCCTCTCTCTCGTCCCTACATCTCAATTACTTCGTAATTCAAAGCTTAACGACCGCGAGAGCTGGGCCGCTCGACTGCCATGCCTGGCTGGACTAAGAGGCAACGGACAAAAATACCGGGGTAATTTAATAAAAGGGATATGCAGCTCTGGTAGAGGATAGAGAGAGAGAGGGAGAGAGAAGGCGAATTCTCTTTATCCTTCGACTCCTCCTACCCGTCGTGGGCGGCAAAGATGCGACGGAGCAATATAGCGCGACGCGCCCGGAGGGAGAGAGCAGGGGTGGAGGACGTCGCGCGTACGGGATAGATGCCCGAGCGGATTATTCGAGACCGGAGAGTTTTACGAGACTTATTGCCCTCCCCGAAGAAGAAGAAGAGGAGGAGGTGGAGGTGGTCGCGTCGCCGCCGACACTGCGCTCCCGCGACGCCCCGGGGACGACGCGCGAACGAGCGCAATGACCGGCGCACGAGAGGGGGACTCGCAGATGAGATTCCGGAGCTCTTGAATTTTATGGCCACCTGACCCTTCCCCCCGCCACTCCGGCAGCCGGCACACTTGGTTCGGCTTGAGGTTTTCCTCTTTCTCTTTTTTTTCGGGCTTTTTCGGACGCGATGGTGCGAGTGATGTATAGGGCAGCGAGAGAGAGAGAGAGAGAGAGAGCCCTAAGATCATTTTTGCGCGCTCGAGAGAAGCCGAGGAGCCCCGGAGGCTGAATAAAGGGAGAAGGACTAGACTGACTGGTGATTGACGAACGCGCGCTGTTTTATGGTTTATAATCAATTTTTCCGTTACACCGCTCTTCATGGATTGCGTGTATTTTGCTTTTGAAGACTGGAAAAATAAATTTTGAAAATACGAAGGGCTATAAGTTTACAGGTTCGCAGCTCGATCGTGCGTAATAGAGCATAAAAAATCGAAGTAAGCAAGGCTGGCTTCATAAACAATGAGTAGTGGAAAATATCGCATGCAGAAAATGAAAATGGGCGCGGCCTCTGTGTGTGCGTGTGTTAAAATAAAGACTGGAATATTGGAAGCTGACCCCCTTCTCTTTTCCTCTAAAAAGAAAAAATTGAAAAAATAAAGGGGAACAAGCTGGAGGGGTAAGGGGGAGAAATAAATAAATCGGAGAAAAGTAAAGTCGATTTATGGAGCGGAAAAGTGAATTGCCATGGACGAGCTTTTTTCCCCCCCTCAGCCGCAGCTACGGTATATAGTAGCAGTGTGTACAAGGGAGTGAAAGAAGCCGAGGATCTCACTCCCGAGTTTGATGGGATGACGAGGAGGGAGTGGGGTAATAACGACGGGTCAGAGAGGTGAGCTGTCCTGCGCGTGTACTCACAGCTTCTGGAGAAGTTCATCGGCCGGGTGATCGCGTCGTATCGGTCGATGGAGAGAGCGACGAGGACGTAGGTCGAGCTGTAGGTGACCACGACCTGCATGAACCTGATGATCTTGCAGGCGAGGTTGCCGGCGTACCAAGATACCGAGTAGCGCCAGACGATGTCCGTCAGCACCGATATCAGGCCCACCATCAAATCTGCAAACGGCCAGAAAGATAACGGGCCGTTATTAAGCACGTACGACCTGATTGAATCTCACTGATTTCGTCTTCTTTTTTTCGTTCTGTTACGACCCGCTTCGATTCTTTCGGGAATAGATTCACTGGCTCTTGGCGAGGAGTATATGTTTATTCTCGGGGTTGGATTTCGCGGGGGTTTTATGTATCGGAGAGATATGCTCGGCAATAAAAGTCAATCGGCGCTCTCTCTTTGTTTTTCTTACGAATTGTAAACCTTTTATTTTATTTATCTATCGAGTGTGCTTTACTCGGTTTGTTTTATGGATTATTATTCATAATCGTGCGCCTACTTTCTCGCGCTTTGTTGTTCTTCATCCCCTTTTTTCTTTTCGTTACTTAATCTATGTAATACTTTGTCGCTTATTTAAATAACAAAGCTCAATATTTAAATCCGTAATTCTCGTTACAACAGCCTCAAAGGGAAATCAGTCACGTTCGGCCGCTTAAAAGCGGAAATATTCGCTTCAAAGTGTTTTATACGGAAACATCATAACTTTTTACGAGTAAATTTGTAGCCGAGCGTCAAAGAAAAAAGAAACGTAAACGAAGCGTTCTAATCTCCGGCAGACGACTGCGCGAAATAAAGACGTACACAAAGCGTGCAAAGCGGAAACCAACACGTGACGGCCATCATCGATGGCCCAACCTCGTACGAGACCAGAATATTATCCAATACGAAGGAAATTTAAATGCAAGCTCGATAAAGGAGCAGCTTGCAATCCCTTTGGCTTTCTAGTACACGAGCTTCCTTTACCGTACTCATCTCCTCCTTCTCTCCCGCTATACGCGTGTCGCGTCTGCCTCGTTCGATCGTATAATGGCATGTATCGTTCGCTCGCTAATGTCCACGAGAAAATGCACCGGCATTAAAACGTAAAATATTACGTCAATAAAGCTCCCCTCCACTATGGCCGTATGAGCTTTGCTCGCGTACGCACGTGCTTACGCGACACTTTCATTATGCCCTAAAAATACAGGAAATCAATTGGAACGTAAGCGATATTCTGATGTATGCCCTGTGCTTTCTAGACTCATTGAAATATTTGTTTATCCCGATAAATTGATTGATATTCTTTCTTTATTGGAAATGCATGTTTATTGAAAAATTTCTCTATGAACTTTTTGAATTTTATTTTTCATTGTGCTTATTTCTGATTCAATTGACAATGCAGCTACGATGTCATTGCTGTTGCGCGAATGTAAATATTTGAATTGCGCAAACGAACCTGCAAGAGCGAGTTGCTTGATGAAAAAGTTCATTCGTGATTTTCTCCTCTGGCCGTAGATCAAATTTGCCAGGACGGCCGAGTTGCCGGCGACGATTATGATAAACAAAAGCCACAGCACCGTGAATTGTTCCGTCTGCAAGTTTATGGAGAAGAAAGAAGTCAGTTGATTATTCATTTTTGTACAGGGGCGGGAAGGGTGGCAAAGAATAACGGAATAAAAACATGTTCGGATTTTCACAAAATTATGTCATCTCGTTACTTAAACTACGCGTATTGTCCGTATCGTTCTCCGAAAAACCAACAAGCAGGGTGAATTAACGCGCTTATACCAGCCGCGGGGGCATGAAAAATCCATTAAACCGACGGATCCATTCTCGCTCGTAAAAAAAAGGAAAAGTAATATTAAAAAATAATAAACACGGAATCATTTCGTCGCGACAACAGAAGCGAAAAGAAAATACAAAATAAAATAAATATCTCATCCGTCAAGCTCAATCTATATACGCGCGCTCCGTGCGCGTGTGTATACGCATGCGGGTAGCAATGGAAACGTCGGCTGATTGAAGTGCAATCCCGAGCGCGAGTATATAAAGTATACAGCCATCCAGTAGCTCGAATTTCCTCTTTCTCCGTAGCAGGAGCTCTTCTCCCCCTCTCTACTCTCGCGGCCGGTTGTTAAGCCGACACGCGAGAGAGCATCAGTAGCAGAAAGAGAGAAGAGCCACGCCTTCGGCTCTCCTCATCCGGCCTCTTTTCCATAACTCGCGAGAGCTGCTCCTCTTATACACCACAGGGCGCATATAGGTATAAGCTCGGCGCGGTGCTCTTTATACGGGCCGTAATTGCAGAAGCGCCGCGCGTAAATCGTCGCCCAGATGCTCTCGGCGCGCATCCTTTGCTCCCTCCTCGATTTACGCGCCTCAGCCAGACGAGGGGGCCGAGCGTATAAGCCGGCTCTTTGATGCCCTATATACTTCCCGTTCTGCTGTGTTTGTCTCCCCCCCCCCATCCCCGATCCTTAACTACCGTATAACCGTGGCTTCGTAGGATGATCTAAGCGAGGCCTTGCGGCATCGGTCTTGCTCTTCTCCTCGCCGCTTCGCCCACTGGGAGCTCGGTAATTTTAGGTCGTCGTAGTCGTCGACGACAGCGTCGGCCTAAAATCCAATAAAAGTTAAACTACCGCGACGATCGATGCCTCTAATAACAGTGTGAAACGATCTCACGCCCGCGATTCCCTCCTCGCCCCATCTCGTGCCCGATCTTTCCGATAATTGCTTTTGTTAAAATCTCAACGCTCGCACACCCAGAGAAAATCTCGGATTTCACTTTATATATCTCTCTCTCTCGGACGTGTTTGTACATAAACTCGATTTTCCTCTATCAAGCAACGATACTTGTACGCTCTTGTATACAGGCGATTACAAGCGAGCCCTGTAAGCTTTAACAAACTCAATTATAATTTAAACGTTAAAATCATTGCTCGTCGCTTTCTATTAAAACCACGCCAAGACAAGTTGAACGCGACATGCGGTCGTGTGGGCGTACAGGGAACCGGGGCAAACAACCGAAAAGCAATTAGTAGATATTGTTATCGGAATAGCCGGCGAAAATATAAGACGAGTCATCGTGTTACCCTATACCTTTCCTCTCCCATGCCGCGACCCGGCTAAACGCATGCCTCGGCTACGCGCGTGATACTCTTCGGGACTGTATCGATCGCGTAATGGTCATTTCTGATTTTCGTGTAATCTGGTAAGCTCTCGGTTCGAATGCGCGCGTACTTTTGTTCCCAACTGGAGTAATTAAGTTAGAGAGAAAGGCATAGGCATCCTATAGTATACGCAGCATTTGTTTCGGCTGCGCTTTTAATCGTCGCCGACGTGCGCGCTAACTCTCGCGATAGAAATTTTCAACCATTTCTGTCGCTGCCGGCCGATATATAACGCCCAACAAATTCGTATTGGCAAGCGGAACAATAACTTATTGTTTCCATTGATACACGCGATGCGATTATCCCCTGGTAGATATACATATTCGCGATTAAAAAGAAAAACCGATAACAGCGTATAGCTGCATATACGAATTTCAATTTCCCCTTATCTCTCCAATCCCCGTACATATCTCGCGCGAAGAGCCGTTCTCTTTTTTTTCCCTCACTCCTTTGCCGGAAGAGTAACGGCGGTCATTAGGAGCAGGCGGAGGAATAAAGGACGCAGAAATAAAGTCCATAAATAAGGGATCGAGAAAGAGAGCCGCGCGCCATCCATCTCTGCCTCGTCGGCGATTCAATCCGCTACTGCGTATACCTCTACCCCTTGACTGTAACGTTTAAAGAACGCGAGCATACCGCTGGATGACAGTCGGGCGTTACATCACAAAGTCTAAGACGTCATCAGTGCAAGGCTCCCCCGCTCCTACGCGTGCGCTTCCTCGAATTATTTCTTAACTCAAAAGCGTAAATACCACGAATACCTGAGATTCGCCATGGGAATTCGGAGAAAATTATATCAAAGCGCACGTGCGCGCAAACGCAACAGGTGTGTGTGTGTATGTGTGTATACGTTTGGGAAGTAGCCCAGCGGGCGAGAGCTTTTACAGGAAAAGCGCTTCAATCAAAGCAACCTGTGTGTGCGCACATCAACGCGCGAGAATAATTTTACCCCTCCCTCCCCCCCCTTACTCGCGAGGTATTTATAACGCTCCAACGAGCTTTACGCCTGGCCACACAGCTGCTCTCTTCTTATGGTCCCAAAATTCCAGAATCCACCCTCACACACAAATGTATACGCTACTGGAAATACCTGTGGCAGCCGAGAGAGGCATCCGATCAATGTACAGTTCAATTATTCGAGCGTAAAGGCGCTTGTGGATTGGAAGTTTCGAACGACTAATTTGAAAACTGTAGAGCGCGTCAACTCTTCTCTCGCGGTTATTTCGAAAGCTCGCATTTATTTGCTCTCCCTCTCGCGACGACGCGGCGCTTCTTAATTAGATTTCCGATGTCTTATTCTAGATCCTACGTCAAAGCCAAGCTCGCGCTCAAGGGCAAAACTCGAGAGAGAGAGAGAGAGAGAGCACACGCGTTGTCGCTGCAACGCTTTGTACACACGCACGGGGAGTTTATTTCGGCGCTGTGTCCCTACAGCAAATGTAAGCAGCGTGCGAGTTAGCAAGCTCTTTAATTAGTAGGTCTTACGCAGCTGCCTGTGATTAAGCCGCCGCGCGAGCAGCGTCGAGCGTGACTCTGACATACTCTCCTCGCCTCTCTTTCGCCTCTAGCGCGAATTGATGAAAACCAAATGGCAAGCGTCCTTCTAATTCGCTCAAGTACTAAGTTGTTGTACATAATGTGACGTGTGTACGCGCGCTTTAATGCGCATCGTATTATAAGGATTTCAATTTCTCTTCTAGTCCTTCTCCATTGCTTCGAGTTTAAATCGAATTGAATAATATTCGAGAAGGCTTGGTTTTTTTTGCTGTTGTCGTCGAAGGACGCTTTTTTCTCACTCTTGCAAAATTCGTACAAGTTTGAAATTGATCGAGATAGAGACAGGGGGCGGGCTGTCGTGCCCTAGCCATTATTCGGCGGTACAGAAAAAAGAATCTAGTATCTTTCACTTGACCGTCTGGAAAAAAAGCTTCAGCAGGTGTACGGCGAAGAGAGATAGAGAGACGTGCCCGCTGGAAGCCATAAATAAATCATAGGGAGAGGGGCAGAGTCTTTCACTTGTCTTCAGCGATGCGGCTTATTGTTTGCGAGCGCGCGTATTATAATCGCGGGAAGAACGTTCGGTAAAAGAGAGACAAAAGTGTTTTCATTCCATAACTTCGTTTTTTTCTTTTTTTTCAACAAGAATATACGAAATTAATACATCACCGGGGCAAGCGTCGATATATGATGACTTCATTTAAAACGCCCGCGTGTCAAGAATTATAAAATTACGTCGAAAGATGGATAGGTAATTGAGAGCTATATGTGTCATAAGAGGCACATATAGAGTGCATATCGTTAAAATCTCTTTGTCGCTCCCCAACTAAAAGCATTTCTAGCCCGAACTTCTATTAAAGTCATGAAACGCGTAATTGAATTCGCCCCTATCGCGCAAAAGGGCTCTATCCTATAAAACGCGACGATGTCAATAACACGTTCGCAATTATCCTCATATACATCCACTTCATTCAAAAAAATAATGATTTTTCATTTATCTATTAAAATAACATTATTAAACTTTCTTCCATATAAATTCCGTAAAATTTGCATTTGAAAGCTGAATTAAAGTCAACTGGGTAATAGGAAAGATATAAACGAACGACTATTGGAAAAATGTTAGCGAATGTCCCACGGTGCGCCGGCGAAAACAACAATCGTATAAATTCAGCCCCTCCACCCTCGAGAGGAGAATAGAATTCCCATATATCTCCTTAAATTCTTTCCATCGACAAGCGAACGTCGATGCGAATTGACACATGGATGTGCCATCACTCGCGTGGACTTGACTGACGGCGATAATTGCACGGGGGGGGGGGGGTTGCCAATGTCGAGAATGACTAGTGCAAGCACGACGATGACGGGACTCGAATTTGATATTCCCCCCCCCCTTTTTTCTAAATGGAAGACTATATATATTATAAAAGCACTGCGATACTAGAGAGACAATTTTCGTTTATTTGCTTGCACGACAGATTAATAGGATTATTAATCGACGAGCTTTCGTCATGATTTCAGCGTTTGAAAATCATGATTACCCATTGAATTACGTTCCGCTGGAAAATTTCGTTGATTTATCCCTGCGCTGAAAACCAATGTTCTATTAAAAAAGAAAAAGAGAAAAAAAAGGATCAACACATAAAAACACCATAGAATCATATCAATCGAAACAATGAGAGAGAGAACTCTTGTAAAATTCGTATACGCGTATGATATCGGATAAAGAAGATAATTAAATTTCGACAAAAAGCGCGACAGATAAAGCGGCCTCAGCGAATCGCATTTCTCTCTCTCTCGACGGAGGTTATGAATTGCAATCAAGCTGCGATTCAAGCGACCACACGCGACAGCGCAAAATTAGATCGTATATATGCGCTTATAAAGATAAGAGGGGGTAAGAGGGGATGGCACAGTGTTTTTCTAAGAACGGAAGGCCATACAGAGAGAAAGGCGAAACGCGACGATAGGTGTATACACGTTATAAGCGGCTCCCATGTGTCCACTGTAATAAAAGCCAACTAATTCTCGGCTTGTATTAATAGAGCCGTTCTCTCTCGCGCGGACAATAACCGTATAATCCGCAAACTTGATTATAATACCCGTATAACTTCGTTTCTTGCTCATTAAATCATCCATCACACGACTCGTATCTTCCTTACCCCCCGTCCCCTACGACAATTCGCTTACTCTCAGTTCGGGCCAACTTCTTCGGCAAATAATTCAGATTCCATCATTCGTAACCGCGGCTATGTATACTTTTGAAATTTATTTAAAAACTTTATTTAGCCTCTGTTCGCTTCTCCTATCTGCACACCGTCTCCTCTTCCTTTTTTTGCCGCTCCTCCCGGCTATTCGTCATACTTTTTTGCCTCTTCCTTCCTTTGTGTGTCCTCGCGTATTATACGTTTGCTCATTATCATTAATATCAATCTCCGTTACCTCTTTTAAAGCATCAACTTCGCAGCAGAAAACGATACCTTTTTTGCCAGAGTAAAAGAGAGAGAGAGCAAAAGCTTAAACGCCAGGTCACGATACGATAAAATTCAACAGCCATAAAATGATCCACGCTACATTTAAACTTTTGCCCGATAACTCTCTCTCTCTCCTTCTCGGGCAATACGTCAAAGAAATCATACGCCAAACAGCCAAAAGAGTATTTGGTATATTCGCTCGAGCAAGTCATTCGCCGATAATCTCGGCCTCTCTCTTCCTTCCCATTTTCTGCTCGAGCTGTACGTGTAATCCGGTGGTGCGCATGAAAAATCCGATAAACGACCGCGTAATTTCGTTCGTAATAATGCCAAGAGTGAGAGAGGCGCATAATACGAAAAGGACACAGAGAATATAGAGGCCCGGAATGAGACTGAGAGAGACAGTAACGAAAACTTATACGACAGCCCCGAAACTAATCGCGTCATTTTCCCTGGGTATACATGCAAAAGTATCAACGTTGTATTATACAAGCAGGAGATGATTTTCTCCCTTCTGTTTCTGCCCCCACACTGAGCGATCGTGTCGACGCAATCAGGCGTAATACGATGGGAAAGACGAAAGGAAATAGCGTTAGTTCTCAATGACCGAATTATATTTGAGAAAATAAAGTACAAGGACTAATAAGCTCCGCAGTCAACAATCGAGCTCAATTATCGCTACTCATGCCCTATAATTCGAATCGATCATCAATAATTTACCAACAGCCGTACCGTTATTATTTAAGATTGGCTATCTGCGCATAAAATCGGCCCCCGTGTGCTTCTTATCAATCAGTACACCGTATAACTATGTCATACACACTCACCCATCCAGAGTCAATAAAATTACATTTCTGTTTGAACTCCTCACCTATCGATCCTCGAATTAAATGATAAATCAACAATAATCGAGTTTAAACCGTTTCGCCGAATATCAACAATTAGCTTTTTTTCGACGAGCAAAAACAAAAAAAAACCGCGCAGCTTGCGTATTTAGTTACGAACATTTTCGAAATTCAAATTTTTCCAATGGTGTACCGGTGAAAAGGCCCTTTTTCTGGCTTCTTTATCGGAACACAGCCGTGCGTATTAGTATGTCAAGCGCGACAGCGGGGAGAGAAAAAAGTTATCGAGTTCTGGTTTACGCCGCTGAGCCGTGTGCGTATATAACTTTCAAAGCTGTAGCTTGAATTTTGAATTGCCCGGCTTTTACTTCAGCCGTTTTCCAATTGCTCTCTGCCTCTTTTTTCCCCTTTTCCGCCAATAGTACATTTTTCTTGTCCCTGTTTTTTTTTTTGAAATCCGTTATTTTAAACTTTGATTTTGTTTATATAAAATACTGCGTTTGAGAAAAAACTATTTAAAAAGAAAATATTGCTTTGGTTTTTCTTTATTATTATCATCATTTTTATAAATTTTTTTAAATACAAAGCTGTTTTAATAAGATTGAAATTTAAGCAAGAGAAACACGAGAATTGAAACGTTTTCTAAAATAAAGAGAGTTCTCGGAAAAGTAGAAAAGCACATAAAAGCGCGGGAAGAGAGAGAGAGAGGTAAAAAAATTCGCGCATAAAATCCTTAGGAATTCTTTAAAAAAGAGAAAGAGAGTGAAAAAAAAGGAAAGAAAGAATATTCCAAAAACAAGAGATTCCAAAGGTTTATTACGGCTTTTCCAGCCCGCCAAGACTTTTCTCATTCCTCCCGTCTGCGAATTTGACTTCCCAAGTAACTTTTTCGTAAAAATACCATATTCAAGAGACGTAAGCTTCATGCACGAGGCGGTCCATATACCCCCCCTCTCTTCGCTCCTAGAGACAATCCTTTCTCACGGCAGCATACGAATATGCTTAAACGCAGAAGCAAGAAAATTGATTTCTCGCCGGTGACAGACTCAAGAGCGAGAGAGAGAGATGTAACCCATTATACCATTCTCTACCCCAGAAGGCTCAGCTACCACCAAGAGAGATTGGTCAAATAAACGACAACAAGCGGAGGGACGCACAAAGGCCGGAATATTTGGGCCATGCGACTTGCAAAGCCCTAATCTACACCCAGAGAGGCTTGTTTATCCGTCTGGGCAATAGAGCACGCGGGAGAGGGCAAATAATTTTCCCAGGGCTCGAGTATCGAGCCGAGAGAGCTTTAGCCGCGAGGCGTGCTAAGCGTACAAAAAGCATCATGGGCTTACACTTGCTCGTATAACGGCCTGCACCACTGGCGCGAGGGGGGCGGGAGGGAGAACAACGATAATTGAGCGTAGCGTCAGAAGCAGCACGCGCATGTGCTATCGCAGAAATACAGCGGCCGGTGTAAACGCCGGCTGTGCGCATATTAGTCGCAATAACCGATTCGCCAATTTTCAATTCTATTCCGCGAATCCGCTTGGAATTCATTAAATCTATTATCCCACGCGCGTATTTTTCTCTTCCTATCTGCGTCAGCCGATAGCTATGTGTATTTCGAATATTCAGCGCTCGGAGCTTGCGAGAAAAACATCAGCCGCTGATGATTTAAACATCTGCTTCGATTTTTCAATTAAGCCCTCGAGAGACGCTCTCCTGGGTATAAAAAGCTTGACTTCTCCGCTTTTTCTCTCTTTCAATTCGGAGAAAAAAAGCTCCGTGCTTCGGTGGTCAATTAGAGCGCGCGGATTAATTAAGCTCCGGCACGTAGCTACGATTTGTCAACCCAACATGCTCTTTTCCTTAGCCGATAAAGCTCCCTTTGATACGTGCGTGTGAGAGCTACGCGTGAACGGGCGCGATCGAGTATAGCTGACAAATCGATTTGTATACAAAGCAGTCGTCGTTTTTCCTTTTTCCCCAAAACTCGAAAATAATTGATAAGCGAGCCACTTAAAATCTCAAATGTAGAAGTGTTTTCTCTGGGGCTGCCGTTTTATCACTAGCAGAATCACTCGAGCAATAGTAGCTTTTAAAATCGAAGAGGGCGTGGATACAATCGAAAGTTTACTTATTCTCTTCCAAAGTAACTGTTATCGTTCGCTAAAAATGCGCCAGCGAACGAATTAATGAAACTCCCTTAAAATAAATAAATCGCTCGAGCAACCGGCAACGATTTGAAAAGAGAGCTTTCGCATCTACGAAGTTCAATTCAAGCCCAAACGCTGGAATGTTTATCTCGAGTCATATATCGGAGAATCTATGTATAGAAAAGACTTCCCCCCATAACCGGCCAAATTTTGATAATACATATCCGAACTATTTCAAACTTGCCTCGCTGCTCGAGCGCAAAACAAACATACAAGCCGCAAATAATAATAACTCAAATGCTTCCTGTCCATCTTTGAACATCTCTCGCGTTCCAAAGCGCCGTGGACTTAAATCAGTCTGTTACCACCGATATTTCAAAGCTTCTTCATCTCGTTGAAAAAGCTCGAATATAACAGAGCGTATATAGAATCTAGCTATCCAGCCAGAGGAGCAAACGCACAACAGAGTGGTCTTTTCAGCCATTGACAAACGGTTCGCCGCATCGTGTGTGAGAGAGAGAGAGAGCCGATAGCCATTTCCGCGTCATGGAAATTGCTCGTGGGATTCCCGGGTTGGATTTTTATCGGCTGGCTATGGCGTTTGCTCTCTTTCTTGAACCTGCCCCTTTCCCCATTGCCATAGCGAGCTCTCGAGAGTGCAACCTCCCCCCCTCACCTGCTTGACGATTCCATTCGCCTTTTTGTCGCACTTCCCTCGCTTTATACCGCTATGGATAAGCGGCCTCGATGTTTTTCTTATATTATTTCAACTGCCATCGCGCTGATTGACATTATCTTTTCTTCTTCTTTTTTTATAGAAAAAAAGCTAATTGCATTCGAACAATTCGAGTCTCGATGTATTTTTAATCGAAATAAAATTAGCTTTAAAAATAGCAGAAGGAAGAGAAAAGAAAAAAAGGCAAGGATTAAGAGGATCGGCGAGGGAGGAGCGTAAAGGATATCTTAATTTAATAATCGCGAGTGCTCTCCTAATAAACCGTGATTAAGCGCATTCGGAAGCAGAGATAACGGCGATCAATAATCGAGTTGTCCGAGGAGGAAACTGCGAGGGGGGGGAATAAGGAAAAACGCCTTGCTATTACCCTTATAGCTTCAGAGGCGCTGGGGAGGCGCGGGGGTCAGGATAAAAAGATGAATGCGCAAAATGCGGAAGTCGGATAGCGATGATTTTAAAGGAGCCCAAGCGCGGGGGCGATGCGGCGAAAGATTAATTGGCGGCTTGCGTGCAGGCATTTCCCTCTGCCCTCTCTCTTATACAGAGTAATCCAGCTGTCGCGGCTTCGTTATAAGAAGCGCCTCCTGGCTCTCGCTCTCTTTCTCTCTCTCTCTCTTTCTTTTGGCAGAGCAGCATCTCGGGGAAAGAAAGGAAACTTGACGAGAAGAAGAAAAGGAGAGACGAGCCAAGTCGAGAGAGAGAGAGAGAGAGAGAGAGAGAGAGAGAGAGAGAGAGAACTGGACGATTCCTCGGAGGACGATGAATTCAGCGATATAGGCTATATGGTGCCTTTGCCGCGTCTGGTCGAGAAGTGACGGGGAGGAAGGGAAAAAACGCGACGACGAGGACGACGACTAAGCGCACCGGATGGAGTAGGCGGGTGAGGAGAGAGAGAGAGAGAGAGAGAGAGAGAGAGAGAGAGAGAGCTCTCGGGATTCGTGGATATCGAGCTTGTCCCGCTCTTTTTCCTCTCCATATCTGCTACTTCCAGATAACGAAAATTTCCTCCCTTTTCTTTTTTCTCCCTCCCCCTTGCCCCGCTCTCTTTCTGTCGCTCGGCTCGTTTTGCTTTCAATTGCCGAGCTATTTCTGGCTCTCTCTCTCTCTACGATCTGTCATTTACCGGGAGAGGCAGAAAGAGAGAGAAAGAGCAAATCGTGGAAGCGGTGATTTTCTGAGTTATTAACTATATCAATCTTTGCGGATTCGGCGAACGCTTGGAGAGTAGGCGACACTTTGCCAGTCGAACACGGCGTTATCCGTTTATTAGCGGGAATGCCCGCCCGGCGAGCCTGCAAACGATATTTCGCTTCGTGTAATTATAGAAGCGAAAATATTTTTATAATTAACTCTCGTATATTGAGAGCTAAGCGAAGATCTTTTTTTTTTGCCCCCTCCTACTCCCTGACGCATGAGATCTATTTATTTTCTATGAATACCGCGAGTCATGTCCCCTCTAAATTCGATCTGGAACACGTGTTTTACATACTCGAACGACAGAGCGAGATGGCTGAAATATCTTCGGAAGTTTGCGGGCTATGTTTAGAAATGCGCATAGCTAATTTTCTTGGGCTATGCCCGGCGACACGACTACGACAATGCAGAGTCGTTATGGCCGAGTGAAAAATAAATTAGCCGCAAGCACAGTCCTACCGTGAGATGCTGCGTTTTCAGATAGCCAGAGGGGAATAATCCGTAGCGTTATATATATGTTTGCAATGTGTAATTTTATAAGGGAGAAGTTGGATTATCAAAGCTGCTTGTTGCGCGTGGGTAAGCTCTGCACTATACTTGCAGTGGTAATTTCAGCCGCCTCTCTCTCTCTCTCTCTCTCTCTCTCTCTCTCTCTCTCTCGAGAGAGAGAGAGAGAGAGAGAGAGAGAAAGAGCGTTATACAACTTGGCAAACTCGCTAATACACCTTCGCAATTTTATCGGTAAACGTGGGTGGGGAGGAAAGGAAAAGTGAAAGAAGGAGAGAGAGAGCGATATTAGCACGTGTTTCCGAGGCTTATTATATCGGGAAAGTTTCCCGGGTTCCTTGCAGTTAATTAAAAATTAGCTATAACGATAGTAAGCTATTTGATAGCTGTTTACAATTGAAAACTATACCGTTTAATTGTCACGCGCGCTCTTCGGTATTTCGACAGGAAAAATATTTGATTAACATTCCTTTTAACGTTTAATTAAAAATTTGCAGTAGCAAAGCTACGCACAGCTTTCTCGTGCGGGGCTATATTTTATGAAATTATAGGTGTTCGATTGTCCCCTTTCGGTATACAATTAAATTTTTACAAATCTCGGGGGAGGGGCTGGGAGAAAATACTCAAGTTACGGGTGCAATGAGAAATACTTGTATAATTATATTTTAATACGAATTGAAGTTTCCAAAGTTAAACGGCACGGAAAGAAATTTACTGCGGCAAGAAAATTGTAGTTTGGAAACTGATATGAAATTTTAATGTCGCCCATAAATTCTGACGCTAATTTTGTTATACGTATAAGAAAAGCTATCGTAACGAGGAAAATCAACTATCATTCGCAGGGACAAGAATTTCCCTCCAAAAATAATGGACGAAACAAAACGAAATACAAGTGATGATTAAAATCTTAAATGAAAAAAAAAATTGTCATAATTGGACGTGTCACAAGAGAAAAAGAGTAAGATTATTCGCGTGAATCACGGCCATCTGGTTCGCGACGCAAACAAACAAGAAGATGAGGGAAAAACGAAAGAAAAAAAAGTGAGAAAGGAAGGAAAGAAGGAAGAAAGGTTCGAACCAGGAAAGAAGGTACGCGCGCGCAAAGGGAGAAAGGAAAAAAAGTTCCATCAAAAGGAGAAAAAGTAAAAGAACTGTTTATGTGCGAGAGAGAGAGAGAGAGAGAGAGAGAGGGGGGGAGAAAAGGGACGGGGGTATATCAGATGTTTGACGGGATCTACGATCAGCAGGCATACCTTTCAAGCGTATCCCAAAGGAGGTCTCACGCGCGCGACTGGGCAGTAACAAAGGAGTCAGTCGTTCCGTACTCTCGAGACCCCTCTCTCTCACTCTTCTTGGAACACGCGCAGAGAAACGTAGTCGTAGCCTCTGAGGAAGTCATCTCTCTCTCTCTCTCTCTCTCTCTCTCTCTCTCTCTCTCTCTCGGATAGCGCTATCCCGAGATTTTCTCCGATAGTACAGTTGAGTTTGGCGCTGTCGTCGTCATTACCCGCAACTCGATTTCATTCTCCCCCCTGACCCTTGTTCGTTGCATCTCGTGTGACGCAGTTCTCTCTCTTTCTCTCGCAACCGCCAAGAGAGAAAGAATAGCATTTCGCTCGCGAATAATGTTGCCGTGCTCTTACTCTTGCACATTTTCTGGTCAACGCATTCGTCTCAAACGAATTTTGCAAAATCGAGAGAAGCCACAGTATCGCTCTATCTTTATTTATACACCGAACACACCGAAGCTTTCCTCAGATCACTCCAGCTGCCCACCTTATACCCTGAAAATACGAGAACTTTTTTTTTCTCATCCCTTCAACCTCTATATTACACTTGTGCTCCGGCATCGAGAGAGACAGAGAGAGAGAGAGAGAGAGAATAAGAAAGAGGAGAGAGCGGGCTCGTCGTTATTTTTTTGCCGCTGCGAGAAAATGCCGATACGGCATTGTATGTAGATACGCCCTAATATGAAACTAATGGCACGACATTCTTTCAAGGGGATTGGGGGATCGAGGGCAAAAAGCGCGCGGCTTGAAATATTTTTGTCGGCGTAAGCCCTATCTATATACACACCGTCTCATCAAGACGCCATATACCTTTCGTCGCTTTCGTTCGTCCTGTACATGTATACGAAATTGGTCAGGGGAGGTCAGAAATCTATATAGCAGATATATCGACACTCGAGTCCTTAACGATTTTCACTTGACATTTACGTAAATACGATGCCTCTTTGCGGCCGACTAAACCAAAGCAAGCGACGAATTACTCGGATTTCTATTACAATCTAAAATATCCAGAGGGGCTGTTCGGACAATAGACCAGGCCGATCTTCAAACGCCACTCTCGGCGAGCGAGATTACGTAATTTAACAAACGATAACAGAGTGCGCTCAGATAATATTCACGGGAGACGGTAAAAAAAGAGATTAACAATGGAGCAGGGCGTGGAGGGGGGGGGTGTGCAATAAAAAGCTCTTTGTTATAAAAGTGTAATTGTGCGCGCACATCTGATTTAGCGAGAGAGAGGGAGAGACTGCGCGCGCTCTGCATTGGCGTCAATTATGTTTCTCTTCCCGTAATTACGCGCCTCGCTTATAACGACCCTGTAAATGACAAAAGTTTACAAGCGTCGTCCAGCTGACATCGTTAATAACTCGCGCTCGGGCTGACGCGTCGTCGGGTGGAGACTCGGGGGCAAACAAAAGAGAGCTTCAGACTCTCTCGCCAAAGCTCTCTCTCTCTCCTTTACCCTTTCACCTATATACCCCCTGACCGCTGTCTCATGCATGTGACGCCGCTGGCGGCAACATAGCTTATGCTGACTCCGGCTGTAGCCCAGAGACACACACACGCGCAGGTGAATCACGAGAGTCGCTCTTTATAATTTTTTACGGAAATTGAAAGAAAAGAAACTGACGGGAATTTGTTCGATTATTATTTTTTTTTTTTTTATTAATCATCCGCCGATTGAGTTTTCTTGGACGAAGTTGTATAGAGGGATAAGCGTAAAGAGGCGCAAAGTAAAGCGTGAAAAGAGAGCCGCAATAAAGGAGCTTTCCAACGAGACGCCGCTGAGAATAACGGCTCGATACGAGCTGAGGGGGAAGGGGGATTTAGCGAGAGAACGTCGATGACAACGAATGGACACTATTAGATGCATCCCGCACGCAGTACTCGGGGAAAATCGCTCTTTATATTCAGCCCCGGAGGGGTGGATGAGGGGGATAGTGTTATTGCGTGAAATAAAGGGCGCGCTAAAAGAAATGATGTTGGGCAAGAACAAAAAAATTTGCCGTATAACCGAGAAAGTGCAATCGACTGGCAGTCTCGAAGAAAATGTACGCAGATCCCCCTCGCGCAATCCAAATTCTTTCCAGACAATACGAATTCGCTTCTTACCTGACATTAATTCAAAGCAGATTGATAATCCTCCATCGCGGCTTTTCGTGCCAAGGTAAATTTTACGTCTGCGCACGCGTGGAAATGCGATGAAAAACTCCGAGTCATTTGTTTGACGTATCCAATAATTCAATATTATTACAATTTTCCTAGGCATAAGCTATATAGGATGCTTTGATAAGCAGTTCTCTCTCTCTCTCTTTCTATCGCGAGAAAGCGCCGTTAAGTTCTTCGAGTTTCGCAGCTTAAACGGGCGCGTGGTCGCGCTTTGTCGATCGCCCTCTCTCTCTCTCCTCTCTCTCTCTCTCTCTCTCTCTCTCTCTCTCTCTCTCTCTCTCTCTCTCTCTCTCTCTCTCTCTCTCGTTCTCGTGGCTTAGTCGCTATATCCAGTAAACAATTTGCCTGGTCGGCAAGTTGCGCTTAAAGGAGCACCGACTGTCCCCAGATATTTATCTCTTATTAATCGAGTTCGCAAACTTGTGTGCCAAGCGCTTTGTACCTCTATTGTTCGATTTGCCTCTAAGGTCTTTATACATAATAGGAAAATCCCTTGGGTAATACTGTTAACGGTTTACACACATTATTTTCGAGGCTCCGATTTACAAATTAGTAATAAATAGTTAAAGCGCGAAACAATATTCTCTGAACTATTTCGAGCGAGAAATCTTGTCTTACCACGCACGGCCTTTATCTACTTGATGGAAAAGTAAGAGAGTCTGTACTTTAATGTCTATAAAAGCTTTTTCTCTTCTATCTTCTGGAAATAATTTCTTTTTCTTTGCAGTTCAAGTCTCTTCTTCTCGCGTGCAATTTCGTTTATTTATGCAATATGTTTAATTAGAAATTATAAGGAATGTCAAAGTTTAAATTTTACTCGTCATGTGGACGGTGACTTTTAAGAACTTCTATTATTACTGACTTTGTAAAACTTTATTTATGAATTATGGATTCGACTATCTACATTTGTTTTTATATTTTTTTTGTTTGTTTTGTTTTTGCAAAGAATAGGTACAATTTGCAGTATACAGTAACATGTATGCTATTAGGTCTGATTGAGTTCGTTCACTTTACAACTGTTTTACGATTGAAGTTTTAGTACATCGGTTAAGATTCGTAGCGTAAAACTTTTCGACTTTATTAGCTATTGTCAAGTCATTTTTTGTTTTAAGCGTACTAAGAGCAAAATGTTAATTATTTTCTAAAAATCCTCAATTTAATAGATTATTTGTGTTACTACTGCTACTTTATACTTTAGTTTTCCTTTGTATCTTCCAAACCCTTTAACGCTTATACATAAAATATCAACTCATATCTTTCTCTTAGTTTAGAAATACGTTTCCATTACGCGCAAGTTTTCTCTTGCTCCTTCAATGGTTCTTCTCCAAAACTTTGTCTCTTTCATTCTTTCTATTTCTAAAATCATGAACAGCACTACGCCTTTACTTTCTTTATTTCATTTCATTCGCATAACTCGCATACTTTTGTTCCCAAAAAAAAGCTTTTCCCTAAATTCCAATTTTTTGTTTTAATTTATTTGGAAATACAAGCAATTCGCTAAGTTTAATATACCTACTCGTTACGCGCTAAATTTAGCAAGTGTTTGCAATTTATCCACTCTCTGATGTCTTAAACTTAAAGATATTCCATAACAAGTTTATGCTTGAGCCATGCTAATCAGCGCCTTAAGACATTTTCGTCAACGTTCCGTCGGCAAATATTTGTTCTCCTGATTTTTTAAGCAGTTTAGCGTAAATATCCGATGTTTAAGTTGAGCAAGTATAAAAAACGGCGGTAAACACGCGTCCCGACACTTTGTCCTCCTCCTTTAAAACAAAACTTTTCATACATTTAAATCTACCAAAATTGAGAGCCATCCGAAACGGAAGAAAAAAAGTTCGTAATTTTCAAAACAGAACAAAAAGTAAATGAGCGAGCAATACAATTTTCAATGTTCGGCTAACAAATTGGCAAGAGTACACAAACGACGTGTCTACGCTCATCCATCACCCTCCCGAAAAATACGAGAAAAAAGAAATGTTCAATTTACAAAACGAAAAGTTTGTCGTTTTTCAGCCATACATCGAAAATTTAATCATTTTTATCTCTCTCGTTAAAAAAGACAACAAATACACTGATCAAATTGAAACCAATATCCAGAGCAATAATATCGCTTTCAATATTAGTCATCCCCTGCAATCCAGGGACTTAATTACTTTTGCTCTTTCGCAAGTAAGACAAAACTATATATATATATATATATCTATACGTATTAGCGTCAAACTTGGACGAGAATCCTTTGGTAAAAAATATTAGCCGGGCAAATTAAAAAACTTTTTCAAATTACAGAAGGCCATCGCAATCAGGAGAGCTCGGCAAAATTACAAAGTAAACAAGCCAGACGCGTAATAATGTCCGATGTGTCAGGGGGGGGGGGGGGGGGTGGAGAAAGAAAGGTACGAAATGGCCGAGAGAGAGAGATAGAAAGGAGGTGTAAAAACTGCACCAACCTCATAAAAGTAGAAAGGGTCGATCTCTTCGGTGTCGTTGAGCTTGCTGCCGTTGTAATTCGACGTGCCCGTTCCCTCGGTGCTGTAATAATCGTCGATGTTGATGCTCGTCATGTCGATGCCTGCAACGGCTGCCATACCACCGAGAACGGCCTCGACCGTTCCACTGGCTTGACCCTTCATCTCTCCTCTCCGCTTTCTTCTCCCTTTTTCCCCCACTTCTTCTCTTCTTTTTCCGCCTCTTCTTCTTCTTCTTCTTTCCAGTTACGTCCTGCCTCGCGATCTTAGTCCAGCTTCATCCTGCGTCATATTTCGATTTTGTTTTTCTTTGTCTTTTTTTTGTTCGACATTTCTTTTTAAAATGACAGAGACAGGTGAGAGAGAAAGAAAGGGGATAAAGCAATCTGCCCTATCGATAATTACTCGTAGGGAGCAGGGCGGAAAAGAGATTTGCATTTTTTGATTTGTTGGCGACGCGCGAAAAGCTCGAGCGTATACTCAACGCGTCGAATCGAATGTTTGAAAATCGAAAAAGCAGGATATGTGGGCGAGTGCGTAAGTATCTTTTTTTGCTTTAACCCTCCACTAAATGGACTTCTGATGAATGTTTTTGAAAACTAATTGCCCCTTTGAATATCCATTGATCAACGGTTATCTAACGGACGTAAAGAATCGTTCGAGTACTTTGATTTTTTATTTCAAATAATTACTTTTACTCTGCTCTCAGTTTTTTAATTACTTTTAGAACAAAAGATACCCACGCGCACATAAGAGTTCTCGTTGCTTTTCCTCAGAAATAAAAAAGAAAAGAGAAACACGATTCTCCGAACTTGGGATTATACCTGCACTCGTCTATATATAATTTGAATTTTTTTCTTTCCAGAATGCATAAAAACAATTTCCAAACCGAAATCCCGTACGTAGCACATTTCCGAGTATATGACATCGGTGTCTTGGTTAAGTGTAGCTCCAGGGCAGAAGCTGAAAATCGTCACGTATACAGCCGCGAAAAATGCGATCTCGGTATAACAGGAGAAGCGAAGAGGAAAAAAAAAGGAGGAAATTCAGAAGCAGGCACACCCGGTTGGTAGCGCGATTATTACCTTAAGCGGCCGAACGACTTTTTCGGCTTGAGCTCGATGAAGTGCTCGGCTGGCCTGGCATGCCGTTGCCCGCTGCTCGCGCGGCGCCGCAAACTCGCGTGCTTCGGCATTGCCAGGCGTGGATTTGCCAGAGAAAGAGAGGCCAAGTGGAGGTCCGGTATATCCCCTTTGGTGGTCCCTCCGGTCACCGATGCCTTTGTCAACCGAAAAAAAAAGAAAAGGCGAAATAACATTTTAATTAATTTACGATTTTAAGTCGCAGCTTTGCTGCTCGTTTCTCCTCCGCTCTAAATGAAAATGAGCTGAAGCGCGTTGAAGCGAAAGAGATTTAACCCTTTTTTTCTTCTCTCTCATTCTCGAATTGAAATAATCACGGCAATTTAATGAGTTTTAATTTGTACCTTTGATAGACTGGTTGAAAAGTAAGGGAGGGGATCAAGAGGGAGGGGGAATGGGTCGGGTGTAAAGACAAGTTTGATTAAACGACCGGCCGGAGTAACGAAGAAAAAGGGAATATTTGAAAAAGACGGCTCGGAAATTAGGTCGCATTAGGGATGACTGATAAAACGGCATTTTAATTAACAAAGCTAACTATTTGCGCCCGGCTATGTTTATTCTTTGTACCGTGCGTTCGCTACCTCTCTCGGCCGAGAAACGAGGGGGAGGGGGGGGGAGAAAACGAGAAAAGTAATAACTTTTGACGAAGATGAAAGCCGAGAGAGAAAGAGAGTTGGAGTAGTAGGCGGGAGGAGGGTATAGCGTTTGAAAATGATATTTTATTAAATCGACGCCGTGACAATGCAGCCTCGTGTACATATCGCAAATCGACTTTGCCCGCGATAAACAACACCTCGTCGGGCGTTGAAATGGAAAGGAGAAAAGGAAATAATGACCGGGATCACGAGGTGTACGACGTCGTGACTTCCACCTTCCTTCCCTCCCTTTACTCCTCCTGACACGGTATCACTGTCAATCCAACAAGCGTTTTAATTAGATTCCAGAATGCCGGAATGCGCGCCCCTTCCATTCCGCTCTATACCAGTCAGACGCTCGTCCTTCCTACCCGAGCTCTTTTTATCGAGCTTTAAAGCCCGGCCCTTCTTTCTTATTAACATTCCCCTTCTCCTCGTCTATTTATTACCGCTCTTTCTCCAACTTTGTCCCTTATTGTTTAACTTTCAAAACTTCTTTTTCAATTTTTAATCCTCGCCCTCTCAAACTAATGGTCTTTAATTAGCAGTATTGCCAGACACAATCGACGGCTCAAACGACTCTTGCTTTATCACAAAGTTGCGGGATACTCGTCTGTACTTGAGCATACATCTCGCAGAGGAGCTAATTGAACTCTCCTCGTTCTCATCTCAATTTCGAGAAGCTTAATTGCCGCAAGTGACAGTCCTGAATTGGGGGAGGGGGGGGGGGTGGGGAGATCCTACAGAGTTATGCTTTCCGGACGCTCTTTGATGAATGAACCAAAGTGAGAGTGAGTGAGAGCCTAGACTAGCAGGTGTATATATATATAAAGGTGGGCGTGAGCAAGTGCGTAGGCCGAGACGTGTATACGTATATACATTCGCGAAAGCACAAGAGAGCTTTAGTGGGTGTTTTTAATCGAATCATTATCGATCGTTTACCCGTCTGTACGTGCCCGACTGTTTTTACTTTCCTTTCCGCTTCGTATATATATATACTAACGTCGTCGTCGGTGAGGTGCTTTAACAATATCTTCACAATTTTGCCAGACTAAGCTGTTGACGGTGTCAATACTACACATACTGCAATTCAGTTACGCTGTTTTTAAAAAAAAGCCCTTTTTCCATCGAATCAATTTAGCGGTAAGGGCGAGCGTTGAAAGTGTAAGAGTAGACGAAACACTAGCACCTCCTTCTGTTGTAATGTCTTGATATTTCTTTCCTTTCATTTCGTTTCGAAATTAAAAACGAAAGCGTTTTTTTCGAAAACAATTTAAAATAAACGAAAGAGAGAACGAAGATGGTGTCAAGCTCAATGAAACTCGAAGATGTCAGACGAGCGCGCGTACGTGGGCCCGTTATCGTTCTTTATTAATGTCATAAAACTCGGAATTGATTATAGCCCAAAAGCGCGAGTGACAGGCCCGCGCACGAGTGAGAGAGAGAGAGAGGGCGGTACACCCGAAATAAATACAATTTTTATTTTCGGCCTTAAGCAAATCGCCACGGCGAGCGCGTAAAAAGGATATTATGAGAAACACCAATGAAAGTGGCAAGTGAGAAAAAAGTATAATAAAGCCGATCTCTATGCCAGTCTCTTGGTTGCCGCGGCATCTCGATCTTTCCCCTATCCGCGCTTTTTGTGCGCGCGTGTAACTTAAACAAAACTTAAACTTGGTTAAAGGAAAATAAAGGAGAGGGTGAACCGACTAAAGAGCATAGCCGGCGCAACAAAAGCAAAATAAACTCGACGAGCCGCAAACGGGAGAAAACCTCGGCGACACACGTACAACAAACGCTGCTATCCCTTCCGCTGTGAAATGATACACGCGCACGTTTATATACACATACGCGCACAGTTTCGTTTATTTTATCAAAGTGTCCTATTCCACGCAGTGCAGTCACGGAAAAGAAAACCCGAAAACGCGGGAAAAGAAAAAGTAAAAAAAAAACTAACCGCAAGGGAAGGGGAGAGAAAAGCGAGGGACGAAGTAGGTGTGAAGGCAGGCGGTATACGAGGAGGAGAGCTCAATAGTAGGCCGAGGGGGAGGGGGAGGAGTATAGAGGCAGGCGCGTGTCGCCGAAAATAAAAACGCGTCAACGGAGCTGTTGCCGCGAACGTTTTCTCGACGACACAGCGACAGCTGAGTCTCTGCACGCGGCTGCTTTTTCCCCCCTATACCTCCACGCGATACCGCTTAGCGCTTCCCCTCCTGTATGTCTCTTCCTTCTTCCTCCTCCTCCTTCTTTTTCTTCTTCGGTGCCCTTCTCTTTCGCTGCGGCCTATAATCGCTACTCCGTCTTTTTTCCCCTCCATTTCTCACTGTCTGTCTTTTCCCTCTTCGTTTCTTCCTTTCCTTCTCCGTCGCGCATTCGCAGAGAGGGAAGAACAGGGAGAGAGTCTCTTTTAATTGCCGAGCGATTTCGGCGCCTCTTAAGCTTCGGAATGCTCACGAGAACAAGAAAAATGAGAATTTATATACGAGAGACGAATTAGCGAATGAAAACGGGCCGTTATCTGTTCTACACGAGGCACTACAGCATTTTGGGCTTTTGTATGTATATCGATCGATCAAACGTTATTACAAGGAGTCTGCGGCTAATCAAAGCAATCGCGGCTCCAGAGGATTATTCCTCGGGAGCGACTCGTTAGCTGTCAAATTTTACAAATGTATACTTTTTATCTTTTGAAGCTCGCGCGAGAGAGAGAGAGAGAGAGATACGCGAAAAGAACGCGAGGAGACAAGAGATGTTCGGATGTACTCGTAATTAATGCAGTCGACGCTGACAATAGCTTTTGTACGCCACGGCATAGTAAACATCATCGGGCGAAACTGGCCAAGAGCGACGAAATAACTCCCGGACACTGCTCTAACAACTTGTTAGCCGAGTGAATAATAGCGGGCCATTACGGGGCGAAAGCGTAAGTCCGGTACGAGGCCGTAAAGAAAACGAGGTAGCTTCAAAAAGTTTCTTGTTTATATCTTGTGACTCCTTTTTTTTTTCTTCTTCGCAGACGCCGCCGAGGAATGTAACGTTCGATTCTCAGCCGATGCTCTATACGACGCGTATACCAGCACCACTGTAATAGCCGATAATTTTATTATTTCTACGTGCTGACTTTCTTTCTCCCCTTTAATCTCGATTGCTTAACGAATATTTCAAGAGGACGGTTATACGGATACTTTTGGATTACTCTTAATTATCGGTCTTGTTTTTATCCCCTCGCCCCTGGTCCCTTGGGAAAATAAATAGTACATGTATAAAGCTGAGGCTGCTCTTTTGGGAAACGCGTACGGCGATATGTAACGCATAAAGCATTTTGTTAATTTGACAAACGGACGTTTTATGATCAAAGGACAACGAGGAATAACAAAATTTCTCGTTATTTCGTTGGAAAATGGATAATAAATTTGGCTTTACGCGGTAAATTCGAAAGTAAACTTTAATACGTCAAAAACAGCAGCGCCAGCGGCAGCAACACGTGAACTTTGCTTGCATTGTAAAATTCGTAGTCACTCGGAGCACGCCATGCTGTTACAGATTTGCCGAACAAGTAAATGTAACTAGCTTAACTCGCTACGGGCTTGGCTTGTAAAATAGAGACGGTATTGCACGTATTAACTTTACTCACTGCTCTTGTAACGGAAGCCAAACTTTTTGTCCAATTATAAATCAATATCATCTTTTTCTTGAACTTTCTACTTTTTTTTCCAATTGTATAATGTAAAGGTACCGAGAATTCAATGAAAAAGAATCGATACGAACTTTAGAAAAAAAGTCTTTAATCTGATATCCTCTTTGTGCAGACGTCGGAAAAATAAAGATTTCTTAGAACACCTTTTATACTCGATAGTTTCCCAATGGTTTCACGTGGAATCGAAACAATTTCACTTTTTTTCCCTTCCGAATACAAAAGTTAAATATAGAGCAGTGCCTTTCGACGCGCTCCGCTTTTTATTAATCGCAAATCATTAAATTCATATTAAGAGTTAAATTTGTCGAATAGTAAATTAACGTATTTAAGAGAGCAATTCTTTCGTTGGGCCTATAAATTATTTTTAAATCTCTCTAACTGCCCTGCCTTCCCCCCTTCTATCCACCTCTTTTCATTCATGTTTATTAATAACCAGAAAGTTATTTGTACATTATGATTTATGACCGTAGTAAACTATAATTTTTACTTATATTATCAAAACAAAAGTCTCTAATATTATCCAAATTAATAGACTTTTAAAACGAATCTGAATTTTAAAGCAAGATTGATATAGTAAGGCATATTTGTCAAATAATTTAGAATTTTTAAATTTAAAAAATCGCACCGGTGAATTATGGCGCTTACCAAAATGAAATATCGCGTATTATGCCGCTGCTTTGATTACGGACAGCGCAAAGGTTTATTTCTCAATCAAACTCGAAGTTTTAAACAACCATTAAATCTCGGGGGATGGAAAAAGAAGCAAAAACTATATAGAATTTAGGCGATTTCATAAAGCGCAATTGAGTGTAAAACACGAAATTATCAAATTTTCCCTGGAACATCGTATCCTTAATACCCGTTATCAATTATGTTCCCCAAGGCAAGCAACGGGCCAAACCGTTTCCTTATCACTTTTCCATCCCAAAATAACAGGCAAACACGAACGAGCGTAGACGTTCAAGCAAAAGTTTAATTACAACTTCGTCACCCATACATCGGCGGATCTATCTCGCCCCCTTGCCACCAATCCCCGAAAGTCAATAATTATTGATATCCGATAAAATAAATGAAAAAAAAAGGAAGGAAGAAGACGAGTAAGGAAGGGAAATCGCTTGCTCGCGATAACAAACTTAAGTAAAACTCAATGCCGTACGGCCCATTACCAAATTGATTCGTTCAAAAAAATATAAGGCGCTTGTATAGGACACGACCACAAGGGGGAAGGTCGAAATCGAATTTGCCAGGCTGCCCCGTTTCTCTTTCAGCCCGACACGCTTCCCAAGAGTCCGCGCGACGGAATTTTCAAGCCCGCGCGCTTGCGGCAAATTGATTTTTCCCAATGCTGCTTCGAGCGAAAGGCCGAGATAGAAAGGGAGTGGGAAGGGATGGAGGCAATTCGAACGAGTGCGCGCTTTTTTCGCATAAGCTTACTCGTCAAGCCGTTACGAAGCTGCTCTTACCCCCGGCTGTCTTGCTCTCGTGCTTTAGCAACGCAGGCCTACGTGGTCGACCGGTGATCGGCGATCTCCGAGCGCTGTGACCGATCGGCGCCCTATGACCCTCGACAGTTCTCGATGCACGCTCCTTGGAGACGCGCACTCGATCTCACAGCGGCATTCACTCGATCACCCTTATCGGCCCCCAAACCTCCGTATAGAGCCGACAACGCGTGGAAATAAGCGCGGGAGCACGCACTGTTCTATACCGATGAAACGGAAAGTTTTCACAAATTTTCACGAGAGGCGTCCGCGAATTGCGTTACGCACAAGCGGTGCAGCGGAGAAAAAGTGAGCAAAGGTGTCCGGGCAGTAGCCGCCGGCGAGGCGCGCGAGACGCGACTGAAGCTCTCGACTTCGGGGCCGGCGAAGGCTGCTCTCTCACTCACTCGTGCCGGCGACTCTTCTCGCCACGCTCGCTTCTCCCTTCCTCTCCCCCTACCCCGTCCTCGTTCTCCCTCTCTTTCGCTCCCTCGTTCCTTTTCTGCTCGGAGTAGTGGCTGTAGGTACGTACGCGCGCGCGCAAGCTCTGGGGGGCGAGAAACCCGCCGGCCCGTGTGGCCGCTCTCTCTCTCTCCCTCTCTCAGCGCTACTAGTAGAGCCCCGTGGGCGTAAGCGCCAACGACGAGAGTAGACTGACGCATGGCATGATTGGCCGGGAGGAGGAGGAAAGTATACGCCTGGCACATCACCTGGATTTCTCGAAACTCGCGCCAGCAGCCGCGTTTTTTCCAATCGCGATTGAAACTTTGGTTTTTTTCTTCTTCTTCTCGTTCGATTTGCTTGCAATAACGAGGGAGAAAGAGAGAGGACTACGTGGAGCTTTTGCGCGAGCCTTGCGAGATGAGATTTTAAATTGTCGAGTGTCATTTACAGGATATAGCCAACGACGATAGGGCTTTTCGCCCTCCCCCTCTCTCTCGAGCTTTTATTTCAAGCTCTCGTGCTGAAACATTGATGGAGAAGAGAGAGGGCGACCGTCTACGTACGTAGGGGTAGCTAAAGCTCTTAGCGATGGGTTTTTGAAAGCTCCCGAAGCCCTTGCTACTTGACCCTTTTTGGAAAAAATTTAAGCTGACTATTTTTTTTCTCGAAGTAAATAAGCTTTGACGAGTATGATAAATAAGCTATAGCCGAGCTGTTTATCGGATTGATGATTAGGAAGAAAACGAAGAGACCGAAACAATTAGGCGGAGCTTTTAAAATCGGATAGAATTATAATCAGGCATTAAGTGTGGCCATTTGAAAATTGCCGTAAAATCACGGCGTCTCTAATTCGATTTTATCATGCAAAAGCTCGGGACTGGAAGCGGATTACGCGATGTTATCACGCATCGCTACATTACTAGGATTATACGCCGAGGCCCGCGAGCGCGTTATTAAATTTTATTAACACGAAGCACACGCAGCACATGCCCCAAAAATAGCGCCTCCCAATACGCCTGTACGAGGAGAGTAACAAATAAAATTCGTCTCTCGCTACGTTTTCTTTTTCTCCGTCTTCGCTATTTCGCCTGCTAACGCTGTTTTCAAAACGTTGCGAAATTTTTTTCTAATAATCCGGTGGGACAATGGCCGAGCAGAGAAGCTTGCGATTGTAAAGCGACCGCGCAGAATCTCTTCGACAATGCAATTTCCGACGCTCGAACGGCTCTCTATATTCGGCTTAGCGATCGCCAACCAGCTTATTTCTCAATAGTCCCGAAGAGTCTTAACGTCCGGTGGTAGGGCGGAAATAAAGCCGGCAACCGGCTCATCCCGTTGTTGCGCCGAAACGGCCGTGGCAAAATCAATTACGCGATTGCGCCTCGTCGCTTCTTTTTCTCCTCCGAAAGAAGCCCGGAGTACAGACATATATCAGGGCCTTTCGCCGCAGCAGCACGCGTCAACTGTCCGGTTTCTTCGGCCCCCTCACCCGCCGAATAAATCATTCGGGGTCCATAAGCGAAATTGCACGCAGGCTGGATACTGCGCCGCGTGTTCCTCCTGCGCTAGTACTCCTCTCTCTCTCTCTGGAGACCCTACTCTTCTTCGCGCTTGAAAACTTTCCTCGGCACGCGACCGACTGACGCTCGTCCCCCTCCGTTCCCGCTACTTGTTCATCCATATATTCAGTCTTCTCCCCTGCCCCTTTTCCGTGTCTCACCATGTCGCGAGCGGTATAGCTTGCGTCTTTCTTGGGATTAGCTTTATCTCGAGGCTGTCGAGCTTTTTTTTCTCTCCCCCGACGCTAAGAAGGGGGAGAATTTAAAACGCGCGTCTATTGCCTGATCGATGTCTTTTCGATTTTGATAAACGTTATTTTAATTTTTTTTCACTTCTTTTTTTAACGAGTCGTTATTACAAAATCAACGGTCCTAGCCAAAGCCGTGTAGAATGCAATAAAGAGAGCAGGCCAATTAAACGTCCATTCACGTATTCATTCTCAAAATTCGGGCATTCGTTCAGCGTACGTATGTATATACCCGCTTAAAATTTACGTCGCGTAAAACAATGTAAATCTCGTTCGCTATACGCCGCGCGACGTAAGGGAACCTTCGCAGTGGACATAAAGAAGCCGAGCAAGGAAATTTGAATTTTTATATTCCGTAACGTTATATGGCGAAACGTATAGTGAATTCCCACACGGAGCGCACACAAACACGGATAGAGCGGCAGCTGCACAGACAGAAAAAAAATATAAAGAACAGAAGAAGAAAAAAAAAGAAAGATGGATATTCTGGGCTGTCAAGTATGACCGCTTATTGTCCCCTGTACACCAAAGTTCTTCCTTGTAATGGACTGAAATTGATGAAGCGAATGACGAACGGATCTCTCGTTGGTAAAACTTTTCCCGGCCTTATTCTGGACGTCTTCCCGTCATTATACTAGACAATGAAAGAGAGAGAGAGAGAGAATGGGAGAGAAGAATGCAATGGTGGGAGGGCCGACGAGTGTGTCTTGAAAAAACATTCGAAAAAGTTTGTTCGTATAGCCGCGATGTCCTGTATAGGAATCATTTCATTACGTTTCCGTATAATGCGGATCTCTGGGCATCTTCAGTTCTAAGTTCCGTTTGCGCAAAAACTTCATGAATACCAAGGTTTCTTTGACTTTGACAGAGGTATATGTAAACGAAGAAATGTATAAACACAGAAGTAAATTTTATTAGACCCTTTGATAAAAAATAAAAGGAAGGAGAAAAGTAGAAAGAAAATAAACCAACGACAACAAGGATATTCTTTTTTTTTTGTCTCTTACGCTCCGGGTAAATATTTGATCGGCTTTGCGCGAGCTTCTTTACCAAACGAAATTAACGTATCCACTTGTTGCCCTGGCCGAGAGAAAATACACAAATAAGAGGAAAAAAAACGAGTTCGCTATAGCTTCTTCATCATGAGTCTCATGTCTTTGGGCTCGATGCCGGGGAAGAAAGGCTTGCCGTCATCGTCGGTTATGTCCGCGTAATTCTGAACGTGCATGGTCTCGAAACCGGCTCGCTCGGCCAAGATCTGAGACGAACGCGCCGTGAATATGGTCGACGTCGCCGGGATCCCGTACTTCTTGCCGATGTCCCTCCTGCAATATTTTACATGCGTTATTACACCGAAAAAATAATTAGCTCGGTTGCGTCTCAATCGTATACATAGGCCTTTCAGGGGGACAACGATGAAAAAAAAAATCTCACGTCGGATTAAATCAGCGAGTTTGTTTTTCTATTTACCTCGCTTCTAGCATGTGCAGTCCCAATTTCTGTCCTCGATGCTTGTGCGACACGCTGAGCCCGAAGGCCCCGATATATTTGTCGACCCCGTAAACCTTGCGCGCGTCGGCCTTCTTCGACAGCAGCCCCAGAACTTGCATTATTTTCATGCCCTCGGCTGACTGGTACACTTTCTGTGCGCACATTAGCGTGTCTGTCGTTAGGTTTGTTTAAACATTGAAAAAGTCATAAATAGAGAAGACCGAGAGCTCCCCCGAATATTTCAACTCTTCCTCACCTGCAGCTGCTCAGCTTCTTTTTCCGTCTCCTCCGTCACGACCCATAGCATATTAACAGCGGCTAATTCGGTTATCTTGCCGTTGGAGTCGAGTACGTAAGCAGCCTCGACGATGCCTTGGTCCAAACAGTAGGTCCACGTAACGCTTAGGTCGTGAATAAGATTCGGATCGTCTTTCAAGTCTGCGTTACAGATTAATTGTATGTATGTTTTTACTGAAAGATTCACGACTCATTTCACGAGATTCACATCGGTATTACACGTTACGTATGTATTTACTTGATCAAACATTATTTTGGGTCGTGTGTTTCCTTATAGATGCGCTTACATCTTGTAAGCTTATCGAGATTTTTTATTATTCTTGCTTTATTGCATCGCGATAAAGAAATAAGATACATAATGAATAAAAGGGATCTTGAATAAGGCCATTATAATCAGGGCGGTAAGTGTATAACATAACGATGAGAACCTACCCAAGCATTTGCACATCGGCTCATCGGGTATAAAGTAGCGGATCATAAAATCAATGGCCTCCTGCCGCCTGTCCTGCGGGACTTCCTGGATCGAGAGTCTCAGTGCTTTAGTCGTGCCGTCGTCGAGCTTCATCTGGCCATCAATGACTCGCCAAACCCTCGGGGCACCCTGTGGCCTGATCCATCCCTTAGCCGTGATTACATTGTCCTTCATAGCTGGCTCCACACAGTGACACTGGAAAATCTGGTAATTCATCATCAACGCTCCGAGAGCAGGCAATTAGATGAAAGCCAATGCTGTGGATTTTCTTTTTCGAAAACCCGCTTATGGCATTCTCTCGCGAACAAATGGATTACGAGCATTGCGCGAGAATATTGCGAAACTCACCGAAATTTCCGGCTGCCTTGGCGAAAACACTAGCGAATGTCGGATATTCGACGGTTGCTTCCTCCTCCTCCTCCTCGGGTTACCAAGCGCCCATTAAATCCGCTCAAGGGGGGAAATGGAGCCCTTCTCTGTCGGTTCGGTTCGAGCGGCAATCTCTGCTCAAAGGCTTGCCGAGAGCTCGCTCGATCTTCGTTTATTTGCGATTTCGAGACGAACAATGCTGGCAAGTATGCACACGCTCGATGCCCAAGAGAGTGAGCCTCTTATGTGCACTTTGCCTTGCTCAGCAGTGATTTGCGGATTTTTGTTTTTCCGGCTTTTAAAACGATTGTTATCGATGATTAAGTCATATCTTGACCGACGATAAGGATCGATTAACTTTTACTTTTATTACGACGCTATTCCGTATTCAAGATTAACATTATTGTACGGAAAACTTTCTCGTTAAAATTTTAAACGTTTAAAAAATTTCAAAACAGCCCGATCATAGTTAGATTTGTAAAAAGTCGATATAAAAAAAACGTGAAATAAGTAAAAAAGTGACATTGGCTTATAATCAGTCGATTAGATAAAATACGATAAAAAAACAACAATATCAATTGTATGCATTTCAAAATGCAGATTATTACTTTCACATTAATAATTCAATAATTTTTAGTAGATTGATTGAAAATTTGATAAGGTTTTGTCAAGATGTGATAAAAAGTTCAAAAATTCGGCGTGCTTGATTTGTATAAAATTAGAGTTGGCTGCTACCATGATGATTACATACGAGAACCAATCGAATCGCCGAAAAAGAAGCTTAACTTTTACTGCATGACTTTTTTTAAGATAGGAGGATAGGATGCACCCACTTGTGTCTGTACACAGTGGAAAGTTAACTGATTAAACACTTTGATTAAATGAGAAAAAACTTTAGAGTAATTTTAAAAATAAACGAGTTATGGCATTGTGTCATCACATTTAATAGAATATACAAATAATACAAGCTTTACAATTACGAAACTGCGATACTAGAAGCACTCCAGATTTCGTTTCGCCTTCTTTTCTTTATCGAGCGATGCAAGCGTATCTATATCTTTTCATATTTTATTTCTATTAGATAATGCAGATGGCGCTACGCTTTATTTTCGTTTGTACGGTTATTTGATTATTGTTTTCGACACTACATGCGCAAAAATCGATTTTGCGCACTTTTCACAATTCGAACTTGCGCAAAATCAAGCGTTACACAGAACGCGTGGAAATTTTGATTAGTATTTGATTAGTATTTGGTATGAATTGTGTAATATTTATATTTTTCAGCAAGATAATATTGTCTCCTTCCGTTTTCATCTATTTCTCTTGCAATGATCAACAAATTCTACTTATTTTCAACATTAATATAATTTGAAGAAATGTACAAAAGTAACGAGTAAATGAAAAAAGAAACAATTAAAACAAATACAATTTTAAAAAGCGCTACATCATCATTATATACACAGGCAAGAAAAAATTTAAAATTTGTACTTTTTCTTTTTCAATAAACATGTATACAGCGAGAAACTCGACGCGATGTTCGCTCGCAAGTTTGACACCTGAGAATTGGCAACGAAAAGAATAAAAAAAAATGTTTCAGTTTCAGCCAGCTTGCGACTTATTCCCTCGTGTGTGTTTAAAGAGCTCAGGAATATTCAAAGGGCCAGCGTTTTTATTTTGAAGCCAAGCGCTTTATCATTATCTTAGCCTCCTTAGCCTCGATGCCTGGGAACAATGGCTCGCCGCACTCGTCCCTCACCGTCTCGTATTCCTGGACGAGTGCGGTCTCAAAACCCGCTCGTTCCGCTGGGATTTGCGATGACGGCGAGGAGAAGACGGTCGCCGTCGCGGCTAGCCCGTATTTTCGTCCGATCTCGTCCCTAAGTAAACACACACACATTTTTATAAAAATGAATTATCGAAAATATACTTTTCAGAGGAAATTCGAAAAAGTAATTTTTCCGCTTTTCGTAATGTACATTTTAAGATCTCGACATTCCTTACCGCGTCTCCAGCAGACGCACTCCAAGTTTCTGACCGCGAAAGGCGGGGTCGACGCTTAAGCCCAGGGCGGATATATACGTGTCCACTCCATAAATATCGCGTACATCAGCTCGTTCCGACATCTCGTGCATGAACTCGAATAATTTTCTCGCCTTTCTCGACTTGAAGTTCACCTGAAAATGACGGAAAATATTGAAACTTTCGACTTTACTACACTGTTTGCCGTTTCTTTTTTAATTTGTAAAAAAAATACGAGTTTGATTTTGTAGCGTAAAAATACTTTTGAAATTTCTCTACAACCAATGTTTTTTTTTAAAGACAAAATAGGGAGAAAAAATAGTCGCATTGTTGGGTAAACAAATAAATCAACTCTCCATTTGTATTTCGGCAAGTCTCGATCGCTGAGAAAAGTACATAAACCTTTACCGTAAAGTTGCCCAAGGCTTCCTCCACCTCGTCGGTGACAACAAACAAAATGTTAGCTCCGACAAGTTCCAGCAACTTGTCGTTCGAATCTATTTTAAAAACCCCAACGCTCATGCCTTTTCCCAGAAGATAAGACCAAAGAGCCCGGAAATCACTCATGGCGTCAGGATCGCTCTTCAGCTCTGCAAAAAAGAAAAGCCCCAAAAAATTATAAAATACTTCCCAAAACCAAGCAGCTAATTAAAAAAAGGGGGGGCGAACGTACTCATGGATTTGCAAGTGACCTCGTCGGCGACGAAGTATTTGCACATGTGCTCGATCGTCTCGGCGTAGCGCTCCTCGGGAATATCTCGAATGGAAAATCGAACGGGTCTGGTCGTGCCGTCGGTCAGTCTCTCGTGGCCGTCGATGCCGCTCCTCCAGATATTCGCCGGGCCATCCGGTCGTTTCCAATCAGCGATCGTTCGCCTTTTGTCGCCGGCTCGCGTTTTATCGCTCATCCTGTGTGCGCGCGACTGTTGACGCGCGCCTCGCTTTAAGATCAAAGGGACGCCAGCTGCTGTCAATCGTTGCTCCGCTCCATTGGCCGACTTGTTGTTTTTTTCTTTTCTTTTCCGCCGCGTAAACACACACGCACACGCTACGAGGTTTGTCTTTTTTTAAATCTTTTCTCGTCTCTCCCGCTCCGTCGTATTTAACCAGCTTGAGGAAATCCCCTCCTGATGTTTACGTTGTTGTTGTCTATTAATAGACAAACCGGCTTAAGCACGCGGGCTCGTTATCGTTTATATTTTTTTTTTACTAATAAGGTATAAAATTACGATTTAAATTTGATAATTCAACTTTACTCAATGAATGGCTAATTCAACAATATTTGAATCTAACGTAAACACTCGAAATAATATTATGCGTGGAAAAGCGAAGGAGAAACTGCAGCGCGTCGCTGCATGCGATTTCCGCGAAGTGCAGTGCGAGACTGAGTGTCGTTGTGCGGTAAAGAAAAGAGAAGAGGAAAGAGAGCCGGACAAGGAGAAAGAGAGGAGGAGGGAGAGAGAGAGAGAAGAGCAGCGTAAAAGAGGAGGTAAGCGAGAGAATGTACGTCGGGGAATATGAAGTCACGTCGCGGTGAACACACGACGTGCGTGACTTGTCGCGCTCGCTTTATTAATAGCGAAATTACACTTTCAGCGGCGTACAGAGAGAGAGAGAGAGAGAGAGAGAGAGAGAGAGAGAGAGAGAGAGAGAGAGAGAGCAAAGCGAGCCCGAGTGAGACGAAGATTGTGGGAAAAAGGGGGAGACGAAGTAGACGGGGGAGGGGTAGGATGAGGAAAAGAATTATGAGCTCCCCCGCTGATAGCGCACGGCTATGCACTCAACTTCCGAACGAGTCGACGACAATTAATGGTGTACTTATGTAAGAAGCTTTAATATATTCGTACATCATTTTTCCCCGCACTCCAAAAAATTGCTTGCCAATGAAGTTCAGTGATGCTGCAGATTGATAAATTAACGGTTATTAATTTTATTTTGGATTTTTTTTTAAATTTTTTGTCTACGGTTATTAATAACAAATTATTTCTTACGGTCTGATACGTGTATCATAATGCATCGTAAATGTTATGTATACATTATTAGCGTTGGGGAGAATAATTAATTTGATCATCTACTACTGCGTTAATTAAGCTCGCAAAACTCAACAAGAAATACAAGATTTTTTCTATATTTTTCTTTCAATTTTTATACAAAAGCAACCATTTTTATCGAGGACAGCAAACATAATCGTAATAATAAAAAAAACTTGAAAATCATTCGCGAAGAATAGAATTGGCGTTTTATTGAAAAGTGTTTTTGACGAAATTGATTGTAGGTTACATAACTTAATACACGCGATGCAAGTATCAGTTAATATCAGTTAAGTTCAATAAATAGCACGCTCTCTCTCTCTCTCTCTCGGGCTCAAGCTGCCTGAGTCAGATTACAATTACAGTGAAAACGCGCGTATCCGATGCAAAACATAATAATTCATAATAATAGTTATTTATCAATTTTGCAACTCTTTTTCTCGAAGTCGCTAGTCATTTAAAAAATAAAAAAATAAACGTTTAAACAAAATAAAATGTAAAATCTATACACGTATAAATCTTTTCATAATCGTACACTATTGAGCAAATCTCGGTCTCAAATACCCCACCCCCAAAATTAATGATCCGACATTTGATAAGCCCACGTAGTTCAGCATCGATAACCGAACGCTTCGCTACAGGTACGCGATACGGTGGCGTAAAGAGCAAATAATTAATAGAATCTATATTACTTACGGATTCGTTCGACCACACGAGCGACTGCGAGAGAGCGAAAGTCGCCGGTAGAGCCGTATTATCTCTCCGCGACGTAATAGACGCAACTGTTACGCCGACAAGCGCGCGTTATCTCCATAGATTTTCCTCTTTCCCCCCCCCCCCTCTCCTTTATGTAATTTTTTAATGTGGCCGGTGCGCGAGAGAACGGTCAGGAGAAAAATCAGTGCCGATGGGCCGCGGATATTGGGCCCATCTCGCTGCGGAACTTATTCCCAAGGTCTTGGCTCCTCCGTATTTTCCTTTCTCTTTTACGTCGGACTTTTTTTTATACGGACGCTCTTCTTTCTTGACCGTGTTATTTTATCTTTATACCAAAGCACTTCAAAAGATCCGTATATTGTTGTATACACCGTGTTTTTATTTAACATTCTTTTGATGTTATTTGAAAACGTCAAAGTTCGGTAGGAATTTTATTCGAAAATTTTTATTGTTGCAAAAGGCAAAAAATTTGATTTTTCGACCTGTAAAATATTGATGAGCTTGGCACTTGAGATAAAGACGTTTGTGAGATAGATAAAGCGATTGAAAAACTTGAAAAAAAATATTGCGATTGATAATCAACTATTATCTTAACATTGAAAAATGCCACTGTACTTATAATTTTATTTTAAGTCACATGAATTTAATTGATAGTTGAAAATAAAATGTTACACAAAGTTTAATTATAAAAAAGAACTTTATTTATTCTCGTTCTTAACTATAAAACTATATATGAAACTATTACGCTTAAAAGCTTGACGTAGAACAGCACTAGGCCGTCACAATCACAACAGTTTCATCCCCATTATTTTAACGCAAGTCGATTCAATATTAGGAAACACAAGGTTTCCCTTTTTGTCATAGGCGTCTTTATAATCCACGCTTAAAATCTCCTCGAATCCGGCGCGTTTGGCTTGCAATTGAGACGTCGGCACTGTAAACATCGTGCTCGTCGCCGGTATTCCATACTTCTTTCCAATATCTCGTCTACGAGCGGTTATTTTTTTTTATTATTTTCTATTTAATCGACGGAATAAAGAAAAAGAGATGATCATTTGATATTTACCTTGCTTCGAGAATGTAGACGCCTAACTTTTGGCCTCTGTATTTAGGATTCACGCACAAGGAAATCGAGCCGATGGATGTGTCTACTTTACAGTACTCGTGAGTGCTTGCCTCATGGACTAAGTATGAAAAGTAGTCCCATATTCTTCGAAAATTTTCCGATTTAAAAGTAGGCTGTAATTTTTTTTTTTTTTTTTTTTTTTTAACGAAGTTGTAACATTGGTAAAGTACTCTCGAGTTTAATAGGGTATTTATACGCACCTCCAATTTATCGAAATCATTTTTCACTTCGTGGGTTAACACGAAACAGCAATTGACGCCGGCCAATTCCCCGATGCTTCCGTCCGAATTAAGTTTGTAACAAGCTACGGCAGCTCGCTGATCCAGCGAGTAGTCCCACATTATTTTGAAATCGTTAACCGCATCAGGATTTTGTGATATTTCTAGAAAAAACAAAAATGTTCGACTCATTTTCCTTTTAAAAAAAATCAAACTTGGAAAAATCACTTTACTTACTCAAACATTTGCACATAGCTTCATCAGGTAAGAAATGATTAATCAGAAGATCGATCACTTCCTGTCTTCTCTCCGGTGTATCAGGAAGCTCTTGGATGGAAAATTTAACGGGTTGTTTTTTCCCGTCTTTCGATACTTCGTATCCATCCACGACTTTCCATACTACTAAGGGCCCAGAGTCTCGCTGCCAACGTGTCATGATGAACTTGCTTAACCAAAAGTAATGCTTACCTGTCGAGGTGAATATACGATTTGATAGAAATACGGAGAAAATGTTGCTTTACATTTAAAGCTACGCCTCGATCAATTAACGGTTATTGGATGATTAAAGTATAATCACAGTTTCTCGATAAGTTTCAAGTATTTTAAGTAGATTAGAGCAGCTTGTTTAGATTTATATAAATTTCGATAGATTGGGAAGATAAATTATGAAATGAAAAACAAGTCAAGTTTCGTAAGTTCGTTACGTTTACAATTATTCAGTCGATAAGTTCGTCGACATGATAATAAAATGTAGACCCACTATGCTTATTTTAATAACTGATGGTCATAATTATTAATGACAATTCACTGGCAATTCACTATGTTTTGCGATCGGAACTTACAAAATGACTCGAGAAGTTTGCACGTCGAGGCCTCAATAGCATTTGACTCGCTTAGATAAGTGCCTCGCTGCATTTGCAGCTTTTTACAATCTCACGATTATCAAAGGCTTGATATGTCATTTTATACACGAACATCTTAAATCTTTACCTCAATAAAAATCTTTCGGTGTAGACGCTTACGTACGCACGTCTATGTAGTGCTATACACTAGTACAGATGCATAGGAGGAAACTTCACTGACATATCGGTCGAGCAGAGCCATGTTTACTCGCGTTATCCGTTTCCTCGACTTCTTTTTTTTAAACTCTTTACCGTATATTATGTTTACCATCGCGATGAATCTGTCAATAAATTTTTCCAAATATAATTTTAACCCCATTATCCTTATTTTCTCACCTGTATATTTCTGTTTGCGTGTATTATTTTTCTTCATAAAATAACGTCATTGTACAATGTTTAAAACTCGTTCTCAAAACTCGCGACCACCTCAAAAGACAAAAGGACACTACAATCATAAATCAATCAACTCGGCCAGTAATATTTTATTACAAGTTTTATTAAAAAAAAAAAGAATCAAACAAAAATTCAAATACAAACGTAATCTACAACTTAATGATCATTAAAATTAAAAACTTTAAGTCAAGTGTTACAAGTACATCAACAATAATCGGTACAACTAAGGTGTCGCAGGCACAACCATTCGTAGTATTCCATCGTGCTTTTTTTTCTTTATTTTTCTTTTTTAGCACCTAAGAGTATTTCGAGTAAAAATAAGTTAAATTTCATTAATCTTAAAGATAGAACAGCATATCGAGAGCGGGCGCGTATAGAGGGGAGGGGGGGGGTACATAGTAAAAGAAGCTGGAAAGAGGAAGGAGCGCTACTCGAGCTTCTTGATCATGAGCTTCATGTCGGTCGCCTCGATGTTCGGATAGACGGGCGTGCCGTCCCGGTGAACGAGGTTCGCGTAATACTGAGTGTGCGCCACCTTGAAGCCCGCCCGCTCTGCCAGCACCTGCGACGCCGGCGTCGTGAACGTCGAGGAGGTGGCCTTGATGCCGTAGTACCTGCCGATCTCCGTTCTAAAATCGTAAAAAAAAAATAATAACAAAGTTGTTTATTAGGATTGTTGATTTGGATTAGACGGGTATTATAAATATGAATGGACGCGACTATATGGTGTATGTATACTCGCCTGACTTCGAGTAGACGCTGGCCAAGTTTTTGTCCGCGATATGCCGGCGCAACGCTCAAGCCGGTCGCGTAGATATATTTATCGACGCCGAAAATTTTGCAAACATCTGCCTTCAGAGATAACTCGTAGTACATCTTGAACAGTCGTATGGATAACGGCGACGAGAATTTTTTCTGCAAAATTTCACAAAAGAGAGAATAAAACATAATTATTGAAAGCCTGCGCGTGCGTCTAGCGATATGTATGTTTTATGATGTCTAAATAAAAGGCCATATGGAAATAGGGGAGAAACCGAAATAATAAAATCGGACAAAAGGGTGAAAAGTAGAAAAAGGGGATGAAAAAAAAGAAAAGCCACGCGTAATAAGTAGAAATTGAATAAAAAAAAGGAGAAAGGATAAAAAAACCAAGGATAAACGTTAAGGTGGTCAAGGGTATATTTGGGCCTGTTACTCGAGCGCTCCGACTAGGCGACAATATGAAAGCAAAAGCTTGTCCGGCTGCCTCCTCACCACAATGTCCACTAGACTAAGCTCCGAGTAGTCTGTAATGACGAGGAGCATGTTAACCCCGGCTAATTTCGACAGCCTGCCGAAGTAGTCGATCGTGAAAGCCCCGACAACGAGGCCCTGCTGCAGGCAATATCTCCAGAGCATCACCGTGTCCATCCTCTTCTGCGGGTCGTCCTTCATTCCTGTGCGCACAGACGAAACAATCATCCACTACTCTTGTGTACGCGTCAGGCTCATACTTTTTCTCTCTTTATCCTTTCGTTATTTTACGCGCTGGCTTGTAATTATGTGTCAGAGCAGTCGGATGACGCAATTTTAATGCTGTATTGTTAATTAGCGATAACATAAAGAGAGAGAGAAATACGCTTTGACTTGGAAATCTTTGTCTTTTTTCTTTTATAAATTTTAATTTAATTAAGTAATTGCGAAAAAATCAAAGTAATATTAAACTCTCGGAAAAATATCGACTGACCGTTAGATTTTCAGCGAAAGAAAAATAACTTTCTCTTTGTAATTTCAACTTGTCGAGCACAAGATCTCGCGTGCAGTTTTCGAAGCTGCGTAATTAAATCTTTGTGTTGAAACAAACATCAACAAAATAGCATAATTAAAAACACGTCAATAGCAGAAGCTAAAAAAAAGAAAAAGAAAAGTAAAAAAAGGTCGTGCATACTGAGGCTCCTGCATATCGGGTCCTCGTTCATGAAGTACGTGCACATGTGCTCGATGACCTCCTCGTGCCGGTCCGGCGGTATCTCCTGGATGGAGATCTTGATGGGGCTGCAGGTGCCGTCGGCCTGCATCTCGTAGCCGTCGATGACCTTCCAGATCTTGAGCGGCCCAGCAGGCCGGATCCAGTCGGGCCCGGACATCTCTTATCGGCTCTGCAAGCACGAGTTGCCCGAACTCTTAATAAGCACACAGCTCGACTCGTATAACATTTCCCTCCCTCATCTCTCGGCTTAGAAGTACTAATGAGCAGCAAGCGCGCTTGGCGACGTGGGATATACAACTCCCTGGCACGCGGCTATCTGTATTTTTGGCCAATACAAGCGCTCGATAGGCCAGCGGCTCTCTTTCGATAACGCTCGCTCTCCCTCTCTCACGCGCGTAAACATACGCGCGCGCGTCTGTGTACAGGTTGCAGATGAGAATCTCGCGGATAGAGGGGTTTTATCCCATCCCTTCGGGACCACCCTTGTTCAACACATCCCTTTGTCGCTCTTGACTCTAGCGCGATACTCCCTTCCGTCCCGTAAGCCATCTAAGTGTGATTAAACAGTATCGAAATGGCCCGATAAATCAGTGAACTTGTTCAAACGTTAAATTTTCGGTAAGCCAAGGACGCACGATTATCGTGCGCGTCTCTTTCTCCACTCTACCGCGCGCCGCATATATTTTCGTCGAGAGGGAGAGAGAACGACTTTTATTTGAATTGAAATAATCGCGTGTATGTATGTGTATACGCTTTTTTTTGCTATAACTCACGCTTTTATTTCGATAGAGACCAATTTTTGTTTTCTTAACAGGTCTTGATGCTATCTGGAGATTGAGATTATAGTCAAACGGATATCGTCTTCGTGCTGTTACATTTACGGCAATGGTTAAAAATAGTTTACGAAAATTGATAAACGTTTTGATGTTTATAAAATACTCGGTATAAACAATTTTAGAAAGGGATGGAAAATGTAAGGAACTGGGGTGGACATTCAATTGCTTGGAGTATCGAGCGATTTGGTAGTGGTTGGTGTTGGCGATATAACGAGCAAACGACGGTAATCGCCGTTTTAAATCTATAATAATTGCGCTTCAACTAAATGTTTTTGTTTCTTAATTTCGGAGCTGTACGTCAACAATCCGTTTTCTGTTTAACTTTTCCTTTGCGCAATTTAACAGATCACGCGTGACTCATGAGCAAATCAAGTGATAGGAATCTTCCCAAATGATTAAACATAAAAATAATTCTGGCTATTCGAGCTTCGCGACAAGCTCTAGAGATTCCCATAAAATGAGACTTTTTTTCTTTCTCCAAATTTCGTTAGGTTTCCTCGTAATCGCGTGAAAGAATGTTTTGGTAATGGTTTTCCAATTTGCTTATTAAAAAAGCACTCACAGGTGCATATTAAGTAAGGAACATTAAAGCGAAAGAAATGTGACCATTGTTTTTGTTCCTCTTTTAGTTCCTTATCGGCCAATTAATTTCTCTCGCGGACTTGTCCCTTAAAGCCCAAAGTATTCACCCAAATTTCGTTTATATCCTAACAACGCGCGTAAATTATGTAACTAACTGCAATACTCGAAGTGGCTTAACAATGTACAATCGAAATGCAGAATAAAATATTCAATCGTTATCGATTGTCAATTGTCGTCGATAAGTTCATTGTTTTTTATCGCCGTTTATTTTCAACATACGATACGCGACTTCTCGGTATACGCCCGTTAACCTGTTATTTTCTCTAAGTACGCAAACGCTAAAAAAATTCCTTAGGAGGATCACCGAGATTAAAGTAAACAGCACGGAGCAGCAGGGCCTTTGAAGAGGTGCGAGATTATTGGTCGTGTCGCATTAGATTCGTAAAACAGATATCTTGTAAAGGAAAGAAACAAAATCTCTCGTTGCGATCGCTCAAAGTTTTCCAAACGCACACGTGTCTTTGCGTTAAAAAAAAGGGAGTCAGAAAGAAATAACAAAGGATTAGCGCAACGATACAAACGTTCTCGCCTTTAGTTGCTCAAAAATCTTACGTCGATTCTATATATCTCTCGCTTTCTCGAATAAAGCAATAGATCTCTGTGTTGGCTGACGGATAGATAATACATTAATCCTTCGACACTTGTGCGCGGCCTTGGCTCAAGCCGATCATCGTCGATTTTACACATATTTTGTCACGCGTTACCCAAAATCTTCAAACTCGTCTCTTGCGCGCGCGCGCGTGTGTGTACGCGCGTGTATCTGATGAGCGCACGTTGCCAACGCGTGGCCTTATAACTTCGCCCCTTCGCTCTACATACTCGCGCAACCGCTCGAGAAAAGTTAATCTCACCGCGCGCGCGTGAGAGAGAGAGAGACAGAGAGAAAGAGATGAAGCCAAGCACTCCTACACGTTATATGCCCAAATTTGCGCCACTTCGCTCTCATCCAAGATCCGCTATGCGTATAGATTTTAAACTTTCCGGATACGATTCATGAATATTCGGGTAAAGATTCCAGTTTGTACATGTACCTCGTTTTTTTTAAAAATTTTTTTTTTCTACTTTTTTTAAAGCAGTGGAGTGAGAAAGAGAGAGGGAGAGAGATACCTTGTGTATGGCTATGAGTTTTCGATATGACACGATAAACACGATTAGATATTCTAAAGCGTTTGCTGTGACCACTAAAACTCGACGATGGAATACATAGTTTTATACAAATGAAAATTAGACGTATTTCAAGCATAAATTTACGAAAATCAATAGAATATTTTTTAACGTCTCCGATGGCAAAATTGTTTTTCACGCACGGTGTATGCAAAGTTTTCAAAACCATTAGTCGATAAGGAGTATTTTGTAACTATTGCTTATCGAGTGTGGGAGGGAGAGAGAGAGAGAGTTGAAATATTTCTACGGCATCGGTACAATCAGTCTGGATTTTCATTAAATAAGGCCTTCCTTTTCTCTCACTCTCTCTCCCAATATTAATTAAAAGCTCGTTTTATTCTTTATCGTGTCGCTAGCAGTATACGCGCGTTTTTTGTATCCCGAGAAAATGAGTAAAATGAAAATTGATTGAGCTTAGCACGATAATTACAATATCGTGGAGGTATATCGTAAACAAAGTTGTTTGTTTAAAAGCAGCAAACACGCAGCGAGTAAGAGTACTCGTTGAGAATAAAAAAAAAAAAGAAACGCTTTTAGGCGCTTGTAGTTGGAAACGTTCGATATCGATCTAGACAGGCAAATTAGTCGATCGCAGTCTTGTTGTTTCAACAAACAAGCTATGTCTGTTATTGATAAGTAAATCGACAGTTTAACTCATTTGCGCGCTTTAACAAACGATTTTTCGTTACGTAATTGTAAAATATATTGTATACCAACACACGGACGCACACGATGTAAGTGCGAGGAGCGTCTCGAGTTCGAGGCTTGATTTGATTATTTTGAGAATAACACGGGCCGATTATTAATTTTCGCCGAGATATGCGTCAAAATTGATGTACAAACTTTTGTGCGCGTGAATTATTGAATTTGTCGCGGCATCAGCAGCGTGCATTTCGCAAGAGCAATGTGAGGGAGCTTCGGATACTCGCGAGAGCGTTTACGGTGTAATACGTTAGACATGCAAATTGCTGCAGATTTAGGCAAAATTTTATCGAAAAAAAAAGAAAAAAAAACATTTAACTCGGCCCAATGTTCCGAGAGATTACCTCGCTCCTTCTTTCTCCGCCGTCTCTCTTTAGCAATGAAAAGCGCGGAGAATGAAAGATAAAGAAGAACTGCGCGATTATAATAATGACTCAATTATTGTTATCTCTCGGCTAAATAGTAAAGAATGAAAAATAAAAAAAATAATAAAATAAAAATATTAACGGCCAGAGGCGGGGAGGGAGCGTTATTTAGATTATTTGCCGTATAAATAAACGCAAAGCAATCAAACAATGGCGCCTCGGAAAAAGCAATAATTAAAAGAAAAATAAAACGATCGAGAATAAAAAAATAAAAATCAGTGACTAACAATGAAATTGGCAAGCGAGTAAGCCTGTCGACTCAGCGACGTGGAGCTGGACGCATTCGCGATCGTCGCCGGGAGCAGCAGTAGCAGGAGCAGCGGCAGCGGCAGCAGCAGCAGTGTCAGGAGTAGTAACAGCACCGGCAACCGGGAGCCGTCAGACCGATCGGATGGCGCATGCAAGAAGAAGCTGTAGCCAGAGAGTAGAGACAGCCGAGGGGGAGCGATCGGCGGCCAGGGGGGAGGGCCTAGAGGCAGAGGAGGGCTGTGGCCGGCCGCGGTGAAGCCTGTGATCGAGGAGTTCCGAGCCTCGGCAGCGCTGCTTAACGACTGAGCCCCGATGCTCGATCGTTCCCCGCCCGGCTCTATACACACAATTGCGCCGGACACTTACACGGAAAAAGAGAGAGAGAGAGAGAGAGAGAGAGAGAGAGCATAAAACGAAGAGCGCGCCTCTGGGCAATTGTATTGCGCGACTCGAAAGAGAGAGAGAGAGAGAGAGAGGCTGATGATAGATGATAGCCGGACCTCGAATAAGCATATACGCGCAGCGCGCCCAAGACGGCGGCGGACTTGTTGGCTCGAGAACGCCAAGCGCTCCACTGGTACACTTTTCTCTCCAGCGGCCCCGACGGCGACCGAGAGATATCGGGCCTCTAGACAGCCGCCACGAACTCTTGTCTATACGCGCTCTTCTCTTCTCTTTCTCTCTCTCTCTCGAACAGAGACCAGAGCTTTCCGTCTGGACTTTATCTTTCTTTTTTTTTCTTTCGATTTCGGCCGAATGTTGTTTTTATTTACCACCTCCTTTTTCTTTTTGTTAATTGGGAAAAACTTGATTCGTTTGATGGGCATGTGCATTGGGAGGGCGTTATCGCGCTAGGCGAGATTGTGGGTTTTCAGTAGTATAGGCTTTATTGCGCGTTAGATATACAATGCGACCTCAGATAATTTCGACTGCTAATGATTTATTTTCATTTTTTTTTTTTTTTTTTATTGCGTGCTCAAATTTTAAGGAATAACGCAGAAAGCTTATATTATTTTCTCGTGCGAGAATAACTTTTTCGCTATTAGTACAACTTTAATGAGTATGCCGCTATGCAATTTATTTGAATATTCATTGACGATTCAAGTTCGAAATTTGAATTTGTGACCGAGAAAAGCGAGTTGCATATTGCATTACGCATACTAGAACTTTCTTTCCTATCTCGCCTACAACTCCAAGTTCCTCTAAAAGAATAATAATGCTTCTCGAGCTTCTTACGCAGCGTTTTCTTCTGTAAACATTGGACCTTTTTTTTTTACGTTTCAATCGAATTTGGCGACTGCTCATGCCAATTTGGTGTTTCAAAACTAAAATTTATTATATGTCAATGACTGCTGACGCTTGAGAAGAATCACTGCTTGGTCTGGGATAATTTTTAATGTAGCGTAAAATTTTATGTAATTAATATTGATATACGATTAGTGCAAAATGGAATTAATCAATTTCAAACGATAACTTTGTGCGATAAGAATCTTCATTTTTTATTAACTTTAGAGTTCTTTGTCACTACTACATACGCAACAGCACTGCAGAATCTTTAACAATAAAACATTGACATAACCATATCGAGTCTTATGTCGTTAAAGAAATACTATTCTTTACTTCTCCAATTTTTCTTAATAATTACATAGATTTATTGTAAAAATTATTTACATAGAATTATTAGTTCGTCTTATATAATAGGAATAACGAAAAAAACCTTATTTAAGATTAAAATCCTCTTTAAAATCGTAATTTCCTTTTGACGGCGACAGCGTTACTTCATCCAAGATAGAAGCTAATTTTATGGCTTGCTTTTCTAAAAATTGTAAACGGCATTTTTAATATTGTTCTTTTTTTTCTTAATGATTTAAGGATAAACTCAATACAAACCTCTTCTAGCTGCTTCTTTTTTCTGTTTTTTAAAATGTAGTTTCTTTACTTTGTTCAAGTTTTGATTTCCTTCAATTTCAAATATGGGATCAACTTTCTTTTTCTTATCCATTCTTTCAAGTCTGTCTTTACCCTTCTTGTTTTTTACTCCTTTTTTATTTTGAATTTTTACTTCCTAAAATACAATTAAAAATTTCTTGATAAATTGTATTTTTGAAAAATTACCAAAGAAAACCACACGGATATTTATAAATAACTTACAGTTTCAGTTTGACCCTCCACGTCCATTGCTAATTCAACAGGACCAGTACTATCAACTTGTAAAGATGATGGTCCACTTTGAAGTTTACTCTCAGCTTCTAAATTGTCCAAAAGCATTTTTTCTTCATCTGCAAATTTGTCAATATCAAATTCTGCAGTAGATGAACTAACAATACTAGCAGATACATGACAAGTTCTGTCTTCTGGTGGTACTGTGTAATATCTATGGAATTAAAAGTCAGATGAAAATTCTTTAAAATGACTTAAAAATATTTATTTATGCAAAAAGTATTATGTAACTTAATTTACCTTATTTTACCAGAATTCCAATCTGTAAGAATACTACGAGCTGCAGCTAATGTATCAGGCACACCACCTTTTTTAAATCTTCCCATTCTAGCAGCTTTTTTTGCAAAAAATTCATCTGGGGTTGAAAACTCAGTCACATCATATAACTCCATCAACTGATTTGTTGAAATACGTTTCAAAATCGTACTTGCAGGCGTAAATGGGTCCCTCAAGGACTCAATTTTCACAGCATTTTTTAAGGCAACAGATGATGGATCAGCATCCTTTGAATTTTCAAAAACAATACCTGGTGAGTCTAAAAGCTTTATTTTTGAGTCAAGTTGAACAACTTGCATTGCTTTAGTGACACCTGCAAGAAAAAGTTATTTGTGTAAGTGATTTAGTTTAATATTAATATTAATATTCTTAATAATATCCATAATAATATTACAATTTCATTGTAAAATTTTTAAAATAAATTTGTAATTACCTGGCGTATTTCCAATGTTACAAGCTTTACTTCTTTTCAGTGAATTAATTACACTAGATTTACCTACATTTGGCAGACCAACTACTCCTACACGTATACTGACTTTTGTATTTCCATGATGTCTACAATAATTTGCCAGCAAAGACAGCAGTAACTCTGCTCCAAAGCAAGTGCCACCTTGAATATTTTCTTCACTTTTGCGACCAAGCTTCCTTCTACCAAGCCTTTTAGATTGATCTTGAGTAGAGGATTTGAAAGGAACTGCTGGAACACTCTTTCTCAAATACTTGAGCCATTGATCTAAATTTTCTCTGGGTACAAGATCTGCCTTGTTCAAGATAATAACAAGTCTTTTATTACCCTTAGCTGTTTGAACAGCTTCTTCTACCTGTTTACACCTTGTTCCAAGAGGATCTCTGGCATCAACTACTTCAAGAATAACATCAGCTTCATCAAGAACTTTTTTAAATTCTTTGTAATAGGCTTTAAGAGAATTTTCTTCCTTTTTCCCAACTTTCTCTGTATTATCATTAGCTGCTACGCTTTCCATAGCTTCGTGTTCATTTTGTTTATTTTCAGCTTGATTAACTAAACCTTGCAAACCAGCTTTTGTAAGTTCTTCAAGCTTTCTTTGTTTAGCTTCTTCCTTCTTTCTCTGTTTTTCCTCCTCCTTTTGCTTTTTTATAGCCTCTACTTCCTTCAGAATATCCTCTTTGAATGGACATTGATTTGGAACTTGAATTATTTTTGGCTTTCCTAATGATAGAAAATAAATGTTTATTAATACGAAGCACATGAATAAACTTTAATTCTAAATAAATATCTTACTTTTCGAATGTTTTTTGGCTTCTTTTTTTAATTTTTTATTGTGTTCTCTTACTTTTTTCTCGATTTTATACCTCCTACGAGCTTCGATTCGTTTACTAGGTTTTTCTGCAAACAATAGAAAATTAGAATTATGTTAAAACGATTTATTATCAAATTATTAAACATTATAATCTAAAAGTTGCAAGACAAGGTGTATGTTTACAATTTTACAATAAATTTCATGCACTTGATAAAGTACTTACTGAGGCAAAATTTCGCCATTATTGTAACGTAATTGTTCGACGATCAATCCAATTTATAAATCTCTTAATTTATTTGGTGCAATAGTTTTTATCTAAAACACAAAACGAAGCACGTGTTTACACTCGCACGGCTTGCTGACGCTTGCACGTGTGAACAACGAGGTTAGGTTATACACAGTGATTGCCGATTGGTGCTGTGCGACACTGTGCATCCGTGCATTGCGGAAAATTTTAGAACTAAACAACATACAGTAGTGAGCTATCTTATCTTTTTAAATTAGTTTCAGAATTTCAGTTCGATGTACCGGCATCAGTAAATTAACAATTTGGCAATTGCTTTGAATTTTTTTTTTATATTTTTGAATTACCTATATTATTGAAATGTTATTAAAATATTTTTATTTTATTTTGTACAGCATAGCTGTTGTGTTCTTTATGTATTTCATTAAACTGTCTTATTTATTTAATTTTTATTACGATGTGTTGTTTTGCAATTTTAAAAATGAGTCTAGGTATGACTATATAATAGGTAAATAATTGAGTAGTTCCAATTACAGATTGTAAATGTTTTTTTTAAATAGGCTTATTTTTATTATTGTATGAAATCGTTACTTGTTAATATGAAAAGTATTGAATACAATTTGTTTTAGTTGGAGCAGGTAGTGCAGGTTCTGTTTTAGCTGCAAAATTATCAAATGCTGGCGCTGAAACATTGCTAGTCGAAGCAGGTGGTCCTCCAACTTATTTTCTTGACATTCCAATTATTGCACCTATGCTCATGAATTCTGTGTATGACTGGAGGTACAAAACAGTACCTCAGCAGCATGCATGTAAAGCTTTAGACAATAATCAAAGTATTTGGACTGCTGGTAAAATTTTAGGAGGATCAAGCAGACTGAATTATATGGTTTATAGTCTAGGACACCAAAATGATTACAAAGACTGGTTTAATGATTTTCAAGGTAAAACAATTTTTAAAATAAACTAAAGTTGAATTTAATATAAATGTATACAAAAAACTTTTCAGAGCCAATTGTGGAAAGTGGAGGTACTTTATATGTTAATGATAAATGGTGTTCAAAAATTACTGATACTATTTTACAAGGAGTTACGGAGTTGTCACACCAAGTTATAAAATTTAATAATTCTATTACAGCAGGTAAATAATAAACACATTTTAAATAATACAACAAATAGATTACTTGATTAATTATTTTAGGTTTTACAAGAGCTTATTCAACTATAAAAAATGGAAAGCGATGGAGTACAGATAAGATAATAAACCAAAATTCAAATAGGAGACTGAAGACTTTAACTCACTCATTTGTTACTAAGGTAGTACTTTATGTAAAAATATAAATTTTATTTAATTTTTGTAAATCAACTATCATAATTTTTAGATTTTATTTAAATCCAACAAAGCAGTAGGTGTAGAATTCATAAGAGGCTACAATATTTATAAGGCATTTGCTAAAAAAGGAGTAATTATAAGTGCTGGAGCAATTGGAACTCCTAAGCTTTTAATGCTTTCAGGAATTGGACCAAAGAAACATTTGGAAGAATTTAATGTAATAAACTTGAGAAAAATCAATTTTTTAAAATTACAGTAAATTTTAGTTCTACTAAATAAAAACTTTGTTTTAAAATTTTCAGATAAAGGCTATAGTAGACTTACCTGTAGGGCAAAATTTAATTGATCATATAATCACTGGATTAGATTTAGTAACATTGAAAAAAAATGTAGCTATGAGTACAGCTGACATTTTAAGTGTCTATTCACTAGTGGAATATTATTTATTGGGAAAAGGTATTATAAGTTGGTACAAAACCAATATTTATTAATTTTAAGTGTTTATTTTAACTTTGTTAGGACCATGGACTTCTTCAGGAGTAGATGTAATAGGTACATTTCATAGTAAGTTCAATAAGAATAAAGAATCTGTGCCAGATCTTCAAATTATGACAATCCCAGTTGGCATATCTCAAGATAATGGAATATTATTCAGAAAAAATTTTGGTGTTTCTGAGAAAGTCAGTAATTCTCAACTATTCAAACTATTTTTTTATATTATCTTATTAACTATTAATTTTTTTTTAGATATTTAATAAATACTTCTTACCTTTGGTGTATAATACAACAATTACAATTGCTCCTGTTTTATTACATCCAAAAAGTAGTGGGGAGGTAAAATTAAAGAGTGCCAATCCTTTTGACCCTCCTGTAATTAATCCTAAATATTTGTCAAATGAAAAAGATGTACTTACATTGATAGAAGGTACATTGTTTTAAACCATAAATAAATTTGAAATATAAATAAATCTTGTAAAAATGTTTTTCAGGCATTAAATTTGTTAAAAAGTTAATAGAAACTAAAGCTATGAAAACGATTGGAGCAAGTATTTATGAAAAACAATTTCCTGGCTGTGAAGAATATTTTTTTGATACAGAAGATTATTGGAAGTGCTACATAAAGTTTATGACATTTAGCACATATCATCCCGCAGGAACAAGTAGCATGGGCAAAGTTGTTAATTCAGAATTTAGGTAGCTATAAATAAAATTAACTTTAAGATCAAATTAACAAATTGTTAAATAACTGCAGTCTCATTTTTACAGAGTTTATAATACCAAAAATTTATTTGTTGTTGATGCTTCTGTTTTTCCCAATTTACCAAGTGGTAATATTAATGCTCCTGTAATAATGATAGCAGAAAAGGCTTCTGGAATATTTATTGAAAGTTTTAGGGGTCACAAAAACGAAAAAAATAAATGTTATAAAAAAGATGTTTTATTATTAATTAGTTTTTGTTATTGAAATTATAAACATTTAATAAGTTTACATACAAAATGCTTGTTTTTATAAGAAGACTGTTACTGTTGAATTGTTCTTTTGTTTTTTGTTGTCAATTTGTACATACAAAATTTTTTCTTATAGTTAATTATTACTCAATAGTATAATTATATTTTACTAAATATTAACATTAGGCAAGTAAATTTGCTAGCAATTGAAAAAAGGCTGTTAAACACATTTTTGCCATAAATGTTGAAAATAAAATATAATTAATTAAAAATTTCATATATTACAATGTATTTATTTATACAATAATTATTTTCACAATTAACTTGTGTAAAAAATTGACTTATAAGTTCATTTCTAAAATCATTTCTAATATCCTGTAAAAAAAAAGACTTAAAATGTCTTGAGACTAACACTAGGAAATCATGTATTCTTCATATATAGTACAATAGTAAACCTGAATGCATTATTAAATATTTACAAAATAATTAGCTGACAACTGATTTTTAAATTCATTGACATTTAAAACAAGCTAATTACCATTTAAGCAAATTTTATTGATTTGAAGAAAAAAAATAGAGAAAATGTTTTTATTTAAACAGTATTCAAATGAATTATTGAAAGCAATACTGAATAGAAATAAATAAGAAAAATAGATATTAACGATATTTTCTTCTATTATCATGCCGATTTGATCTATGAGATGAATGTTTATAAGATTTGTGATCCCTATTATATGAGTCTTCTCGTTTATCATGCCTATCATTGTAATTGTCTCTGTATGGGTGATTTCTACTCTGATGATGATGCCTATTTTGCCTACTGCCAGAATCACGAGAACTTTGTGGATTTTGCATATAAGAAGATGTTTGACTAGGGTAAGGATAAGAACCAGGCATCATATACATAGCATTCCCTGCAAAGGATAAAGGAGCAACAGCTCCTAATAAAATTTGCTGGCCTAATTGTAATTCATTATGAATATTACGCTGTTGAATTTCATATTCAACAGCATGCTGCTGCTGCTGTTGCTGATAAGAATTCTCCAGAGTATTATGTCTTGATTTCATATTCAAAGTACGATTGAATAAAACCGTACCGTCAAATAACTGAAGGGCATACGGCACCGAACAGTCATGTTTATAAGTGACAAAGCCAAAATTCTTTTGTTTACCGTCGCGATCTTTAGGAATGCTTACTTTCTGTACGGGTCCACCCTGAAACAATATTGAAAAATTAATACATCAAATAAAATTATTCACTATTTTTTGGCTAATGTTAACAATGTCTCTCACGTTGCATTAGATTTTATGTTTTAAAGCAAACAACAAATAAAACAAAAGCAAAAAAGATACACTTATGTCACAGAAATGGACAGTGTACAGAGGAACTGCTCCAAAATATTACCTGCATGAATAATTCGTAAAGAATATCTTCCGTGACCCTTTCATGCAAATTACCGCACCAAATAGTTCTGATGTCGTCGTCCATATTTATTTACGAAGAATTTTAACGCGATGTTTTCAATTCACAAAAGACGCACATTTGCAATAACAGCGAAAGAAAACACACATTTTAACCTAAAATCGCAAACTTCCGTTTTCCTTTGTTTGTGACCTTTCTTCTTCTCTGTTACCGGATGTGACGAATAGTATGACCATTTGACGAGACTGTGACGAACTGTTAGTCAGTAAATTGTAAATTTCAATATAGATAATAGATTATCATGGATTATTATTAAATTCTTATCAGAAAATGGTACAAAATTGACGTTTTCTTATTGAAAATTTATAAGTTTTTACATTTAATTATGTAACAATTTATTTTTAAAATTGTAAAAATTTTATTGAGATTTTTTAATATTCCGTGTGATTGGTCGAATCATTCATCCAATCACGTACACAGGTGCAAATTATGAAAATTTACAACATACTCCAATTAAACTCCAATTAATTTGAAATTTATATTTTTGTTTAATGTTTTAGTACTTGCTTCACAGATCAGAGTAAACGTGATAGAAACACCTTAAGGACGATTTTACGGAAGATAACAGTTATGGGCTTCTAGAAGATATATTGGATTTATTTTTGGAAATAGATACAAAGTTACCCAAAAGAAAACAATTATAAATATTCAAATAGATATTTCAGTTTGATATTTGTACTTTATATTTAATAAAATAAAGTATTCTTAATCATTGTAAAAAAAATTTTACTTAATTACTTTTTACTTACAAAATTAACATTAGAAAATAATTATCTTTACTATAATTAACATTATCAATCTACCTATTAAAATAATTCATTCAAAAAGATCCTCATATTCTTTTAAATGACGTGGATCCTTATGAGCAGTCTTTTGCGTATAACAAGCTGCCGCAGATGACCACATAGAGCTTGACGTTGTGTCGCTTATAGGATCCACCACTGGTTGTCTCCTTGCCATAGACACCTTCAACTGTATGGAAGATGCCATGATTCCGTCCATCTCGCTTATTGCACGTTCAGCCGACTCCGGCTTCTCAAATGTAATAAAACCTCTGAAAATAAAATCATAAAAATTATTTATAACAAATAAGCCTCAAATAAAAAAAAAGTACAACGCTTGCTGGCTTACTTCTTCTCAGCCTCCATATTAATCTTGAGAATGTTGCCAAAAGTGGCGAAATGCTTCTTAAGAAAGTCCTCCGACAGCTTGTAGCCAGAGACAAAGATGGTATTGCCCTTGGGTGGCCTGGACTCGGGCTTGACCGAGGAGAAGGGCTTGTCCGGCTGGGCACGTTCTTCTGGCTCACTCGCCGACACAAAGCTCTCGTAGAGACCCTTGACTTTCGGTCGGCTCGGCTGCTCGGGTTCATCCTCGGGCTCGCCGGACTGCGTTGCCGAGAACGGCTGGTACGAGGACACCGAGAGCTTCTCGGTGCTGTTGAGCTTGCGCTCCAATCCGCGCGGCCGCTTGAACGCCTGCTCCGATCGCTTCGGCGTCTTCGGGGCCGTTATCACGCCGGATTTGATGAGCTTCTTCGCGACCTCGCGAGCATCTCGCGCCTCCGTTGGACGCTTTGGGGCCTGGGGCACACGCTCCGGCTCCGGTTTCGGCGATTTCAAATCTTGCAAAGCTTTTTTCTACCGACAGAAAAAGTGAGATAGGCATTATTTTATAAGAATTATCGCTGATGGGGAAATTAGTTGGAGCTTGAGAATCCTTTGTTAGTTGGCCAGTGAATTTTTATGGGAAACTGATAGAAGCAGTGTTTGTAAACACTGTGACATAACCTACGTCTTTTTTTAACAATTCCAGAATTGCTAGCGTTGAATTAACGAAATTACCTTTCTTTTGAGTTTATTGTATTTCGCCTGCAGCATCAACTCCTCTTCCGTTAAATTAGACGGGAAGTGCAAGTAAACCATGATTGCTTGATGCTTTTTAAATTTCTCAATAGCATCTCACGTAAGCTCGCTAACTTTGTTTGAATACAAACTCCGTACTGGAAGGTTAGGAGCGATCGATCAGCTGAGTGCTTGGACTCGATCATTGCGTTCGGCTGGTGCACGAAGAGTAATGCCGCTGTAAAATAATGTTTTCTAAATTAGGATAATTTTCTAAGTCAACAATGTACGTGAATAGAATAAAAGCTGTTGTAAATAGTAAAGTAATTAACAGAAAATGCAGTGACATTTATCATAATCAACGATTAAACGGTATTGATTTTCGAAAGTTATTGTTACCTATGATGACACAATTATCAATTATTTTTTAATTAGAATATTACCATTTATTAGATTTCCCACAAACTTATCAGTGCAAAGATGTTGAGAAGGGCTGGTATGAAGTTTGGGAAAAACACAAATACTTTCAGCCAAGTGAGAAGGCTGAGAAAAGTTTTAGAATGATTTTACCGCCACCAAATGTTACTGGTACATTGCATTTAGGCCATGCATTGACTGCAACTGTTCAAGATGTATTAGCCCGATGGTACATTTTTTCTAATAATTTTTATTTTAAAATTATAACAGTTCAGTGACATTATTTTGAATTACGTTTAGGTACAGAATGAAAGGAGCTTCAGTGCTGTGGATACCAGGCTTGGATCATGCAGGAATAGCTACTCAAGCAGTTGTAGAAAAATATTTGTACAAGACAAAGAATATTAAAAGATCGGATATGACAAGAGAACAGTTTTTGAAAGCTGTAAATGAATGGAAAGATGAAAAGGGTAAAATAATTGAAAATCAATTGAAAACATTGGGGGCAAGTGTAGATTGGTCAAGAAAGTATTTTACAATAAGTGAGGTGTGTAAAAGGTAAATTTCTTTTTGAACACTTAAACAACTGTTAGATAATATTTGTCTTTTTCAGCATCATAATCAAGCTGTAACTGAAGCATTTATTACATTGGATAAAAGAAAATTATTATACAGAGATAAAGACTTGATTAATTGGTCTTCAGCTTTGGGCAGTGCATTGTCTGATATTGAAGTTGATTTTGAAACTTTGACAGGAAAAACAGATCTTGAAGTACCTGGTTATAATAAGAAAGTCACATTTGGACAAATTTATGAAATTTCTTATGAATTGAAAGACTCAAGTAAGATTAAAGAATAAATTAAAAATACACGGTTTAAAAATATAATTTATTCTTTTCTATTTAAAAATTACAGATGAAAAGTTAAATGTTGCAACAACAAGACCTGAAACACTGCTAGGAGATGTAGCTCTTGCAGTGCATCCAAATGATTCCCGTTATGCAAAATTTATTGGTCAATATGTAAAACATCCATTAAAAGATGCATTTTTGCCTATTATTGCTGATGAAAATGTAAAAGTAGATTTTGGTACAGGAATTGTTAAAATAACACCAGCTCATGATGAGTTTGATTATACTGTTGCAAAAATTCATAATTTGGAAATTATTGATGTCATTGATGAAAATGGTAAATTAACTGAGCAAGCAGGCCAGTATAATGTACGTATTTTTTCTGTTTATACATCTCAATATTTAAGAAAATAACTATTATATAATAATCTATGACAGGGACTTCCAAGATTTATTGCAAGAAAGAAAATTCTAGCTGACTTGGCTAATATGGGCTCACTAGTGTCAGTAAAAGATCACGAAATGCAAATTCCTAGATGTTCAAGAACTGGGGATATTATAGAATTATTATTAAAAGAACAGTGGTTTATTGATTGTAAAGAAATGGCTGCAAAAGCATATAAAGCAGTTGAAGAAGGGTCATTAAAGCTCAATCCAGATTTTCATACTAGAACGTGGTTTGATTGGCTTTCTGAAACAAAAACTAGGTGATTATTCTGCTGTTCATTTCAATACGTAAAATACCAATTATTAATTCCTTCCATTTACAGTTTTTATGTAAATAAGCTCACAAAATGATTTGTTATTTTTTTGCAGAAACTGGTGTGTTTCAAGACAACTATATTGGGGTCATCAAATACCAGCTTATTACTGTACAGTTAATGATGCTACAAAATGGATCATTGCTGGATCAAAAGAAGAGGCATTGAAAATAGCCACAGAAAAATATGGGAGAAATATAGAATTACATCAAGATAGTGATGTTTTGGACACATGGTTTTCATCTGCCCTCTTACCATTTTCTTCTTTGGGTTGGCCTACTAAAGTAATTTTAATATTTATAAATAAAAATTTAACAATTATAATTTTTAATAAACAAAAAAATTTGTTTACACTAGGCTTCTGACTACCAAAAATATTATCCACTTAATTTAATGGAAACTGGTCATGACATACTATTTTTTTGGGTAGCAAGAATGGTTATGCTTGGCCTTGAATTAACTAATCAGCTTCCATTTAACGTAAGTATATCTGCATTAATTAAATAATTTATTATTTATTTAATTGTTATTACATTTTTGTATTATTTCAGGAAGTCTTACTACATGGCGTACTATGCGACTCTCAAGGCAAGAAAATGTCCAAAAGTCGCGGCAACGTAATTCTTCCTGAAAATGTTTTGGATGGAATTTCTTTAGAGGTATAAATACTTACGTGATGTCTGCAGTATATTGAATTTTATTCATTATTATAAAACCACCCTTTGCAGAAATTAAACGAACAAGCCAAAGGAAGCTTTGAAGCCGGCATATTGAGCCAAACCGAATTAAAACGAACACTGAGTATGAACACGAAAATGTTTCCAAACGGTATCCCCGAATGCGGAGTTGATGCTTTGCGTTTTACCCTTTGCTCTCACAACATTAAAGGTAAAACTTTTATGGAATATTGAAAAATCTTCAACGACTCTTACGAACGTTTTATTTCAACAGAGCGCACAGTTTCGTTCAATACGGTCGAATGCGAGCAGAACAAATTCTTTTGTAATAAAATATGGCAAGCCAGTAGGTACGCTTTGTTAATGATAAAGAACGAAAAAATCGAACAGCCCTTGGCCTGCACTCCGTTGGATGCTTGGATTCAAAGTAGACTTGCGTGGATGGTGGAAACGGTGAATCGCGAATTAAGTGCTCACAATTTTTACAAGGCAGTGGCGGCAATAAGACAGTTTGTTTATTACGAATTTTGCGACTACTACGTTGTAAGCTTCTTTTTCATTAATAAGTTTTTATGGGGGAATTGAGAAATTAAATTTGTTTTTAATTTTTAACGTTTTTTTCAGGAGGGAACCAAGCCTGGTTTCAAAAGTGGACAAGTTAATGTCATTAACAGTCATAGCTATACTTTAGCCAAGTGCTTAGAAGTTTCTTTAAGGATTTTAGCACCGATAACTCCTTATCTTAGCGATGATTTGTACTCAAGATTAGCTAAAAAATTCGAGTCAGTTTTCAACTTTCAAAATTCACTGCTTGAGAGTGCCTATCCTGATGTAGAAGAAGTTGGGCATTTGAGAGACTTTGATTTAGAAGACAAAATGAATGAAGTTATCAAAGCTATTTTATCGACGAGAATTTTATTGGGAAATGTGAGCAAGAAAGGGACAGTTGAAGGTATTAATGCATTGATTTTCAAAAATTTGTATTTTTTACTTAATTTTTTTTTAATATTTGCAGGGCATATTGTGGTGAATAATTCTAAAGATAAAAAACTGTACGAAGAAAATACTAACATAATTATGGCTGTGAGTAAGCTACTAAAAGTTCAAGTTTTTCTATCTGAAAATTACGAGAAAAATGAGAAAAGTATATGCGATACCGTTGACGTTAATCGTTCTGTCTATCTTATATTTAACGACGATGCATCTCTCGAACTTGCAAAGCAAAGTATTGAGAAGAAAAAATTGAAAGCTCAGAAAAAACTCGACGACCTGATTAAAATAACGAACAATAAAAAGTACTCTACTACTCCAGAAGTAGAAAAATTAAAAGTGCAAGAAAAGGTAAGTGTTGAGTTTATTTGGCTTTTGTAAACAAGTGTGAAATTTATTAAATTTTTTTTCAGATTTCAATTCTTCAGGAAGAATTAAAAAGAATGCCAATAACGTCGTGATAAAATCAATACGCTTGTTGTGTAAAAATATAAATATATTTATTGTAAATATTTTAAAAAGTTTTCATATCAATATTGAATTTTTAATTAAAATTTATTTATCATCAACATCTATTTCATCCTCAAAATCTTCACCTTCATCATCATCATATCATCCTTGCTATTATATCTTCTGATTCTGACATCCTCTGTTACCAAATGTGACGAATAGTATGACCATTTTACGAGACTGTGACAACTGTTAGTCATTAAATTTCAACAGATTATAAATAAATTCTTATCAGAAAATGGTGCAAAATTGACGTTGTTATATTGAACATTTATATAAGCTTACATTCAGTTAATTTACGATTCATTTTCAAAATTGTAAAAATTTGTTCAAGATTTTTCAATATTCCATGTGATTGGTCGAATCATTGAGCCAATCACGTGTCACGTCGCTAGTGTAACAGCAATAATACAAATTACAAAAGTTTAGCACGCACTCGCAGGTTTGCTCGTTTCCTAGAAAATCAGTTTGGGATTTTAGCATTTTCTGACAGAAAGCCATCCGTTGTATTTTAAAATAACACAAATCCTATCGTTTCTCTGCAGATAAGAGAAATTTGTCAGTTGCTGGAAAAGTAAACTCTATTATAGAAGATGGGAGATCATCATAAAAAGTATAAACCCACAACATTTCTGGAACAACACAGAAGTCTTTTTAAAGGCTTTTCTTTTAAATTGATAAACGTGACACCAGAAATAAAGCAAAAGTTTACAAGAGTTCTGTCGGTTTGTAATTTTATGGGTACTTTGAATATCTTTTATGATGACAAAGGTTACATCAAGTTGAACTGTACAAATACTTTTTATATTTCTGCAGGATTTAGGAGGGAAAGTTTCGGATGATGGAAGGTACATATTAGCTGGACAAGACTCTGCATTTTCAATAAATAAAGGCCAAAAGTGTTACAGCTTTGAATTTATTCTGAACTCGATACATGATGGAAGGGCACACAACATTCAGTTGTACAGGTAACTTGTTTGAGAATTAACACTGATAATCAATTAAATCAACATATAAACTTTTGGTTTTTAGAATTCCAATGGAATACTATAATACATCTAGCTCTGATGACAGTGAGCACGATTTTCCAAAAGATTGTAAAAGTTTGGATTCTGACTCTAGTGAGAATGATGATGTACATAAAAATGAGAGTGCAAAATTACATTCTAATAAAGTGTCAGAAAAAAGAAGTCGAGAGGAACAACAGTCAATGGAAGTCATGGATGATGATGATTCAAGTTTTGAGGTAAATAAAAAAAAAGCAAAATTACATGCTAATAAAATGTCAAAAAGAAGAAGTCAAGAGGAACCATTGTCAATGGAAGTTGTAGATAATAATGACAATTTGAGTTTTGATGTAAATAAAAACAAAAAAATTAAATTAGAAAAAAAAAGTGAAAAGGAGCCACAGTCAGTGGAGGTCGTAAATAATGATGACAGTTCAAGTTTGGATATAGATGAGCTTATAGAGGCTACATGTAAAAATATAGACTCTGAAAACAGTTTAACTGCCAATTTATCCAAAAGTAATTCAATTTCCGAAAATGGGAAAATTGTACCTAAAAAATCTCAGAATGGACCAGTCACTTCTAAATCTAACAACAAGTGGATAGATTATACACACTTTACACATGTGAAAGATTCCAAAGAAAAAAAGAATGATGAAGAAAAATCAAAAAAAGAAAACAAAGAAATAAGGCAAGGGAAGGAAGTTAATGAAGCTCAAGAAAAAAATCCAGCTAGTTTTAGGTAAGTTTTTTACATCAGAAACTAAATAATAAGTACTTTTTATATTAATTTTATGTTATTAGAAAGGAGTGGTGGGAGGATTGCCCAGTGCCTGATGGAAAAGCCTGTCAAATTGCAAACTGCACTTTTGAGCCTAACGAACATTATCAACACAAATTTCCAACGTAAAGTCTTTTAAATTGTTGATTATTTTTTAATATAAATTTTTCAATTAATTTTAAAAAAAATTTTAGGCGGTTCATGTCTGAGTGTGAAAAGAGAATACTTCTCAAATATCTAATTAGAAGTGGAAAGATTAAACAAGCTAAAGGGCTGAAAGTATGGAAGACCATGCATGAGAGTGGAGTAATTAAAATTATTTTTACTAATATAAAATAATCTAATTAATTTGAAATTTATACTTTTTTTTAACGTTTTAGTACTTGCTTCATCGATCAGAAGAAACATGTAGAAATATCTTAAGGAGAACAATTTTACCTCAGATTACGGATTATGGGCTTCCAGAAGATATACTAGATTTATTTTTGGAAATTGATACAAAGTTACCCAAAGGGAAAAATTATTAATATCTCAATAGATACTTTGATTTATCTTTAAGTTGTTTTTTACTTGATTATCATAAGAAAATTAAGTGTTACAGTATTAGATAGAAAGTTTAAGAATTTTGATATTCATAATTACAATAATAAATTTATTTTTCTAAATTATTTACTATGTAATACAAGCGCGAAAAAGAAAAGTTTAATAACAAGAGATAAATAAAAGTTCATAATCATGTTTGTACTTTATGTTTAATAAGATAAAATATACTTGATTTATAGTAAAAAAATTTTACTCAATTAATTTTTCCTTTCAAAATTAACATTAGTAAATATTTATTTTTGCTATAATCAACATTATCGATCTTTTAAAAAGAATGCCAATAACGTCGTGATAAAATCAATACGCTTGTGTAAAAATATAAATATATTTATTGTAAATATTTTAAAAAGTTTTCATATCAATATTATATAGTTCTAATTAAAATTTATTTATCATCAACATCCATTTCATCATCAGAATCTTCATCTTCATCATCATCATCCTCGCTATTATCTTCAGATTCTGAACCAGAGCTACTAGAATCCAGCCAAACTTGAGTTGATAAATCGTCTTTTATTATCGTATTCCATTCATCTAATTTTTTGAAATCTGCATGAACAGAAGTTTGTCAGTAACAGTTACCTATTGTTATAATATCATTTGAAGAAGAAAATATCATACCTAAACTATAAAAATCGCTCAAAGTGTATTGCTTATCACCATCTTCAAACATGCCACCATATAAATATAATATGTTATGCTTCACGGCCAAACCAGGATTTATTCTGGGTGATGGAGTGAAAATATTTACAGTAGTCCCATCTTCGGTAACAATTTTATTTGTTGTTGGAGCAGGACCAATTGTTACCTGATAAAAAATTTAAACGCGTAAACTTAAAGTTTAACAATTTACCGGGATTATTATTAAAACGCTTACAGTGAAAATTCCGTCATCATCGGTTACAACAGTTTTTTCAGGTGCAACTTCCATAGGTTCATCTTTAATGTCTTCTTCGTCTTCTTCTTCATCCTCGTCATCTTCATTTCCATCTTCTTTAGCTTTTCTTCGTCTTCTTCGTGTGGTCGTATTATTTTTTCCGCTAAGGGATACTAGAATGCAATTATAAATTAATACATTTTCTAAGTGAAAAATAATTTTAATGTAAAAGTTTTACCAGAATGCCACTGCAATTTTGTTAAATTAAATGCAACAAGATCATTAAAGAATGTTCCATGAAGCTCTTCTTCATTATCTTCTTCATCATAAACACCACCAAACATGTATGCTAAATGTGGTTGAACCATAATTGCTGATGCACTGCATCTTGGTGAGACTGTTATTCCACCTTGTTTTACAACTGACCATTTCCATTTCAAGCCAGTTTGATCATTTTCTTGAAAGAAAAAACAAAATTTTTTAAGTTTACATTTTTATACTTTACAAGACTATTAAGTGTTGGAATTAATCTTACTTTCTGGACTTAATAAAAACATATCTGTATGAACATGTCCTTTATCAACATCTTTCTTCAATCTTTCTTTACTGTAACCACCATATACAATTATTTTATTTTCTGGTGTAGGTAACACAATGCAGCCTGATCTGGGAGCTGGTGCACTACCTGTACAAAATATTTCATTAGTCATTCCTGCACATAAAAATAGTGAAAAAATGCTCATTCAGTTACCAGTAGTTTCAATTTTACTCCACACTCTTGTTGCCATATTAAAACAGTATATATCATTAAAATATTTGTAGTCCCTAAGATTATCATGAAATCCTCCAAAGACATAAAGATTCTTCTTTATACATATCATCCTGTGGCCGCTTCTTGCTGAAGGTCCGCCTGGAGAGCTGCAAAAGCATTTGATAAAGATTAGAGCACAGCCACTGAAATCCTCAATATCCAAAGAAAGACAACTCACGTTATTTTCTCCCAGCGTTTCTCACCAATATGAAAGACCCAGAGATCTCGATAGTGATAAAACTGGGACTCAGAAGGACTGGAAAACTCTCCACCAAAAATCCAAAGCTCGCCTTTGTTAGACTGCGTAACGATTGCTTGATGACCACAGCGTGGCGGCGGAGCACCTGGTGCCTTCACCACCGTCCACTCGTTCCGTCCCAACGAGTAAAAGAACAGGTCGCCGTAGACGACAGTTTTTCGACCGTCGTGGAATTCACCTCCAAACATAATTAACTCATCCTTTAGAGGATGAGGAGTCAGGGTAAAATTAACTCTACGCGAGGGCGGCTCAACCACGGCCTCGACGACTCGCTGACGACGCGCTTCCTCCCTTTCAATTTGCGCCACCACCTTTTCTATGTCGTCCTGTAAGCAATTGCAGTTAATTCTCAAGCTGTTCTAATGTTTTTTTTTAAAGTAAATTTGAATTCAATTGAATCGGAGCAGAAAGTTCTAACCTCACCGATCGCTGCCAACTCCTTCTTCATTTTTGCAGTTTGTTTCTTCTCTGTTTTTTTCTGCGTTTTTTCGCTGCCGCTGACCTTCTTTTTCTTGTCTTTCTTACCCATTTTGCTTTCTTTTTTTGTTAATCAGTTGTATAAAGTTAAAAGTCAACGATCGGTACGACTACCGGCTATTGTTGTTAGCGAGGTTATACTTGGTGGAGAAACAGAGATAGAGCTACAAACACGGAGTACACGTGTTCGCTGAAATTGCGCTATTAGTATGGAGTATTTTTTTAATGGAATTTCATGTGAAACTAATTAAACAAGAAAAAAATAAAGAAAATATTTTTTTTTTCAATATTTATATTTAAAAAAAATTATTTTTCTTACAATTATTATTAATATGGACACAGAAATTTCTTAAATTAATTTTAGCAATGTTATTCCCCCCTCCAATAGCTATATGAAATAAGTAAGATTTATGTTATTTTTAGAAAATGTATGTACAAACATTTGCTACAAATCACAGATGTGTATTTTAAACTTGTATAGCGTAAAAAGTTTTTTTTTCTCCATAGGAGATAATAATTATCTATAAATTACCAATAGAATATGTGAAATAAATCTCTAAACAATATAATCTTTTTTTTACTATAAAATAATGCATTGATTTGATTTTTTGCACACATTAGGGTCATCAGTTCTCATTAATTGTCATGTATTCTTATTTTCTCTATGATTTGGCTCCGAAGAGTTCCGAGTGCTGCTTGATTCAGGAGGTGGTTCTATTTGTTTTAATTCTGTGCCCACAAGACTTTTTTCCTTTAACATTTTACCACCAGTAAATCCTAAGAAAAACGAACGATTATTCAACAAAATAATTCAGGCATAAATAATTATTTTTTAAATTATTAATAAAGTAATTTACCAAGAAGTCCTCCACCAATAGCAGTAATTCCTCCTAATTTGAGACCTGCTAAAAATCCAATTGGTCCACCTAAACAAGTGCCTAATAAAGCTCCAGCTAACGGATAAGCCATGACTTTGTATTTTGATGCATCTTGTAAATGCTTTACTCCCCTATGTACATCAATTTGGGCATCTTCTACATTATCTTCAACCCTGTTTACCAATTCAGCTTGCTCCTGAAACGTTTGTCAATCAAATTGTTGTTTTGACATAAAGTGACTTGCAACACTGGCTTAAAAAATAATGGAAAAAAACTCACATGTACAACTTTGTTAAACTCAATAAAAAGTTCTTGCAACTGCTCCAAATCATTATGTAACGATGTCCAGGCGTTCAAACAAGCTTGCTGCCTTTCCAGCTCTTCCTGCTCAGCTTGTACCTGGATGAAGCGGTTATCGTAAGGATTGTCTATGATTTGCTCTTCTTCTTTCTGAGGTGGACGGTTAACGAGCGGCAGATTCAATTCAAAGTCTGAAAAACATCATCATTACAAATTAGTCTTAACAAAACACAGTCGCTGCTTTTCAAACAAAGGAACTTTATACTACCCAAGTACTCTTTGATCGCGCTTAGTGTACTAGTCCTGGCCTTCATAGTCAGCTTATCAAACGCGGGTATGTCGCTATCGAGCACCTGTGCCCTCAGAGTGTCCATCTCGTAAAGTAGTTGCTTCAATTGCTTGACGATCCTCGAGGCGTTGATCTGCTCCGCGTAAATGCGATCCCAGTCGCGTAGACTCTGACACTGCGCGAACAACAAAGCAGGTTATAAAATTTGCATTTTCCGCGACAATCTTGAAAAAGCATGTTACTTACTCGTTTGATGTTGTTCTTGTGTCGTTTTAGAAGATCGAGATGATGAGGTATGGCGACGTCGTTGAACTTACTGATCGGGATCTCGAGGCGTTTTATTGGCTGCTTGATCAACTCGCTCTCCGCGGATGACATTTTCTCCTCTTCAGCTCCTCACGACTTGCTTCCTAATACACAAAGCTTGGCTTCCACAGCGACGCAGTGATTCAGTGGTTCGAGTCTAGCATGTTTACGAAAATTCAAAAACACTGATCTGACGCAAGTCCAAGCGCGCGGCCAAGCACCTTGAGAAAATTGCAATGTACGCAATGGGGATCAGCTGTTTTTGTTTGTCTCTCTCTCTCTCTCTCTGCATCTCTCTGCGCTTTGACGTAGTTCGCTGACTTACCGTTTCCTGGTAAGTCGCGAATTTTGCGCGGTGGTTTTCGGAACTACTCCGAGGTGGCAATAGTATTGATAAAACGGGGGCTTCAACTAAATTTGTGAATTATTTTCGCTTTTACGGGTTTGTAATCGTAAATTTGAGCTTTGAGTTTCAATGATACGACAATTAACTGTATATGGATATTGCCTTAGGGAGGTTTTAACTTGTAAGGTTCGAGGTGGCGCTCGATCATCTCGCTTGCCGCAGGCCGCAGTGCTATTTGGCCTTCGTTTCGATCCGCAAGGATTTTAGCCGAGATGGGCCGTTGGGATTTTGTAAAACTACCGTAAGTATTTGAAAACAAAAAAAAAACTTGCGATTTTCATATTGTTCCAACAGTCTACCGCAACAGACGTCAAAAATTCTGCGGTAATCGAAAATTTTCCGTTACCCCCGGAACGTCTATCCCTCCCCTCCCCCACTCGATTGGGAAACAAATAGCTAATATACATGTCCTCATGCGTGCTTCCAGCGTTTGCCGGTACGGAAAATAACCGGAGAATCGCCGAGGTTCATCGTTCTTCCATGAGACATCCGACGACACCAGCCTATCCAGGTACATTGATACTCCTAGAGGAAGCCTACTACGCCGCGGGTGAGTTTGCTATGTTCATAAAGCATTGAAAATCGCGCGTACTCGAGAAATTTCCAATTATTGCGAGCAGCGCACGACTTCTCCATTCACGACTCCAAGGCTCGAAGGGCCAAGAAAGAGCGGAGCAGTGGAAAAAGAAGGTTAGAACAGGGAGACAAATAGAGAGAGGCCTCGCGATATTCCGGAGCCCGGAGAATAAAAGCCGCCTGACCGAAGCGGTAAGGGAGCCGGGGGGAGGCTTCCGGTAATGAAAAACCGATTGCGATGAAATAGGCTTCGGGGACTGCTCGTGACGTGCAATCGAATCTCCCATTCTCGCAGTTATCTTCCTCCCACCCCCGGGGCCGCCCCTTGCTCTCAGGCCCTTACAGTCTGCGGATGGAAAAAAAATTTCTCCGTTCAGTTGACTATACCTTGCTCTTTCCTCTCTCTCTCTCTTTCTTAGATGCATAGGGGATATACAGCTTCTGTTAATTCGACCTTGCGAGGGTCAAACTTGTGGACGCGTGTGACCTTTTAGAAGCTCTCGCTTGAAAATATACTATTCGCTAGCGAGTGTTATGTCCCGAACAAACATCTACTCTCTACACTACCGGAATCGGAGAGCCTCCGCTTTTCCGAAATCTCGGAGCAATTTGTCAGCATACACTCTCTCTCTCACACACGTACACGGGCATATACGCACGGGAACGTGGACTGTATAACTTGCGCCGTTGGAAAAACAAACAGCAGCCTTCCCACCACGAGCGGATATATCCGAGAGCGTATTATATATACGTATACATCCATTCCATCCCCTTTGCCTCCCTCTCCCCCGTAGCACATACTCCATCCATCTCGGGGCGACCGCGCGCGCGCGCGTCCGAATATTAGCCGAGCGCTCAGGCTTCTCTCCCCTTCCTAAGGCCGTTCGCGTACTAGCTATACGCTTTTCTCCCTCGTTGACCTCCATTAGTAGAGTCGCGCACTTGTGCGAGCGAGAGAGAGGGAGCAAGCCGGCAGTCCCTTCCGACCCTTTCATTAAGCCGATATCGCGCGCATAACTCACGGTTTGATCCTCTCGCACCGCGTTCCACCCTGTTGACGCTCTCTGCGTTCTACTTTATACACACGTTTATACGCTTCCCCCGTAGCCGAGATATGGATTTAAATGCTTTACGTTTTTCTCCTACATATGTATACGCCAGCAAGTATTTTTCTTGCTTTTCCAGATGCACGATTTTTCTCTCCTGCGCACGGGCTGCCTGTCATTTATACCGGTGTCCATGATTTTTTATCTCGTCTCTTTTTTTTTTGCTTTTCACTACTTCGGAGTACGAGCACGTTAAGCTATTTACCACGTAACTACCGCCTGTGAAGCGGGGGTGGAGAGGGAATTTCTGATTAATTTTAATAAAGACGAATTAAAGCTGTCGCGCGGATTAAACGGAGCAAGGTAGACGTGACTGCGACAAAAAAAAAAATGTCAAAGCTTTCGGGTTTTCAGAATAAATATTAAAGATGTGGGCTGCGTTAATTTCGCTCTCGCAAGTAGACGTAGACGAATTGGGTCAGACGCGTATTTGCGCCCCGACTGCCCTACACCCATTTCCTACCGTATGTGCGTTAAAGAGCGCGTACAAACGATCTGCAAATATGTAACGTATATTTTCATAACTTTACGCGCGGATTTTGCCGAAAATACAGTTTGCCGATTATACCAGGCACAATTTACGCGCGTATAAATTGTTATCCTCGAAATCATACAATAAGCGTTAAACAACGAATAATATTTTCATGAAAAATAAAAATAAAAAATAATTCTACGGTAAATACAATATCTTGAAAAGAGAGAAAGCAGATCAAACGGCCTAGCGATAAAATTGAAAGAGGAGACGTAGATAAAAAAAAAAGAATGGTAAAAGGAGAAAAAAAACTAAAGGCAAAACAAATCGAATAAGCCGGCGAAAAACACTCGCATCATCGCCGCAAATCGAATCAATAAAGTGCCCAGACCCCCCGCACAGACACACTAGCAAGAAATAAATCAATCCGCTAGTCCGAAAAGTCCGCGCAAAAAAATTCGGGAGTGTCACGGGGGGAGCTTGGCCTCTGTACCGAGCTCTCCTATCCGCGTACGAAGGCTGTGGCGGCGCTCGCCTCCTGCCCAAACATCTGGGCTTGGGGCTCGCGCAAGCAAAAACTTGTCCTAGAGACGAAACTTTCGCGAGAGAGAGAGAACGTGCCAGGTGGAAGGGGGGGGGGCGCGTTGCTCTCTCTTCCTTGCGCTCGGTCGGATCGGTGGCTAGTTAGGGTCGGCTCTGTTACGCTCTGATTGCAAGCCGGCGCGCGGCATTCTAATGCTCTCCCCCTCCGCCCCGAAGCTTCTCTATACCCCTTCGCCTATACCTTCCCCGGGGCTCGCGCTCTGGCTTCTTATAGTCCCTCCTCCTCTTAGCCCCGCCACGCTGGTCTTCGCACAAAGCCGGAATATCCGGAGGGCCTCTCTCTCTCTCCTCCTTTCTTCGCTCTAGCGCTAATTGCCTTATCGCCAATTCAATTCGCTCAGTCGCCGCGATTTTACAAGCGAAATTCGCGCGAAGCGCCGACGGCTTTTGTGTTGTCCCCCCCCCCTCTCCTCCCCGGTATCCCCGCCGATTGCAGGATGGGACAAACCCCAGTGGCGGCGGCGTATAGCCCTGCAAGCTCTGAAAGTTTCCAGACGACCTCATCCCTCGCGCACCCTCGCTTCTCGACAATCGACCTCTTTTTCCTTTTCTCCTTTTTCCTCCCCCCCCTTTTTTTAAAGGCCAATCGAATTATCGTTTGTCTTTGATAAGAGAATTGTATTTCCGCGGACGTGTACAGTCGGTCTTCCTAACGTACGTACACGCAGGGAATTTTAGTTGCTCGGACGGCAACTCGTCGCTGTAGCGGGTCTCTGCGCAAATACACAACATGGCAAATCTTGTAAGAGCATTTAGCTCGGAGTTTTGCGAGAGAGAAAGAGAGAGAGAGAGAGAGAGCGACACGTCGTAAACGCAGGAGACTAGCATGCCCCTTCTCCTCGATAAATTGCCGGTGCGCTCGGTATGCTAATGCTTTCTCCACTTGCTCTGTTCTCTCTCTCTCTCTCTCTCTCTCTCTCTCTCTCTCTCTTGCTCTAGAGCAACGCGTCTACCTAGTCTGCGGCATCAAAGTTCGAGAGCGAGAGAGAAGCAGTTCGATTCCCAGGGGCGTAATCAAATTGCCAGGGCCACTCTTAGCCTCCCCTCCCTCCAACCACTTTCTCTCTCTCTCCTCGTACACGAACTTCCAAACTTGGTCGCGCTATTTACTCGATACAATCGGATGCTCATTGCGCGCTCGAGTTCCATCTCACCTCTCCTCCTGCTTATACTTACCCTCTGCGCTCCCCAAGTGAGCAAATGGAAGGATTGACGAGAGACTGCATCTATTTCCGAGGAGAATCGCTTTTTTTCCTCGAAATCGCTCCTCGTCAACAACATAACCAGAGAGTTTTATTTATAAACGACAGCTCTTGTATCGAACGTTCATTAAGAATTTCCGCTGCTTTTCTCTGTAAATTTATCGAATCACATTTTGATCAATTAATTTTTTATATATGACAGTATAATTATACACCAGTTTCCGCAATGAGTATATCGCTATAAAAAGCAGAGAGTACGGTATAGGGATAAGGTCGGGAAGAACCTCACCTTTACACCCGGCCGTTTCCGGTTGCGCGTATAAGCGGCTGGAGATAGAGCCAAACTGCCGCGTGGGGGCCTCTTTCCACCCTAGCCCCCCTTTGATACTAATGGAGCGCTCGGATCGGGAGACACGTGTATCCGCAAACTGCTACGTGCTCAGCCGTAAGTATTAATTGCGTCTACATGGAAGCTGGGAAGAAGCTCTCTCTCTCTCTTGCTCTTCGCGAGGTCGAGAGAGGGAGAGAGAGAGAGAGCACACGTGCCCGATCGCTAAATGCGCCCGCAGAGACAAAGTGGAACTGCGGGATAACCCGAGCACCTTCCCTTCCCTTATTGACAATCTATATGCGACTCTGTACACGTCTGTATATTTGATTGACTCTTTTGTTTGTCTTGTAGACCCTTTTTGTTCATGAGAGGACGAGCAGCACTCGCAAAATAAAGCAGCGTGTATAGACGTAGAATCATATATTTTGCTCGATTTTTTCCTCGTAATGTATGTTAAGTGCCAGGTGACGTTTCGTCCGTCCACACGGAATTCGGCCCGAAAAGTTAAACTTCTCCCTCGGCTCCCGCTCTTTTCGGGAAAATCCCGGCACTCTTTCTCTCTATCTCTCCTTATCTTTCCGTCGCTCTTTCTCCCTCTATCTCTCGCCCCTCTACCCCTCTCTATCTACTCTGGCATCGAAGTGTCTTTCTTTAGCGCGCGCGAGCTCCGAGGGTCCAGTGTCGGGCGCGCGAAATTATATTCTCTCTTTCTCTTTCTCTCCCTTTACTGCAAACTTTTGTCCAATATTCCCGGCGGCATCTGGCATATTGAACGCTGCTTTTCCATTACTACGCCCGGGCAGATTTTACCTGCTTGCCTTTATTTTTCACTCAAAACTACGAAAAGTTTCCCTCTCCCCCTGCCCTTCGTCTCCTCCTCCTCCCATTTTTTTTTTTTACGTATCGTTTGGCTGTTTGTCTTTGGCCCGGCGCAAAATTTTATTTTTCATAATTTTTTTTTTCGGTTTGTTTGTTTGTTTTGTGCTTTACACGCGAAAGTGTATTTACGAAACGAGATAACAATATTAGTACGTTTCGCTTTTCCACAAATCGACTTCGATATCAACCGTTACTTTGCCCGTACGCATACGTGAAAAACAACAACAATAACAATCCAACGTTTTACGTATTAAGCGTCAATAAAAAAAAAATACAAAACAAAAACAACACTTGGAATAAAAATGGAAATTGCAAATTGCAAAATCTAGTATCCAATACGTTTTCGAGAGCGCGTGCAACGAAAAAATCCATTAAAAATATTACTCTTATTAAGAGGGCTTGGGGCAATAAAGAAAAGACAAACAGTCGCGAAAACAAAAGCAAACAACGCGCGAATCGCGATTGAAAAATAAACAAAAACGAAAAATAAAGAACTGCGCTTTCGAATAGAAATTAATGTCTTACAGACGCAGAAAACGCGATCGTTACAACAATAAATTAATCAGCGCACGGTATCCGCTTAATTCAATCAGCTGTGGCCAGTGGTATTAAACAAGCGATGCCCGCGGCACAGTAGTCCATAAACTTTTCTCGCGAACCAAAGCCACTCTCTTCCAATAGCGCTCGATTCAGCAATACAAGCCGTTCCACCACCGACGCTTCTTTCGCCTACTCCCATGTAAATCGAATTGCGCATGAAAGCCATTAGGTTCTACGATCGGTCTAATATACAGCCTAGCGGCGAACGCGTCAAATCTCGTTGGGCGATACGTACACAGCCCCAATCCGCTGCTGGCCCCTTATGCCTCGTCCAACCGCACTTCCGCTTAGGCTCGATTTAGCGTAATTGCTCATTCGGAAATTCAATATCTCGGCGAACGGGCCGACCGGCGCGTTTGATAAGCGCAAAAGACGTGTAACGGCTCGCTCGCCAATATGCTGACGGAAAATCGGTTGCTAACAATTTTTCTTTTCACACCCCCAGTGGCCGTGATTAATTTTCTCCACGCGAAACTGATAGAATCGCGTGATTTGCCAAATAGGAAAAAAGAAACATAACGGCCGCATTATTATTCAGCCGAGGAAAATGAACGACGATCAAACGATCTCTCAAACGATCCCCTATTGCGCGTCTCGCGGCTGTTCCTTCTATTTGCCCGCTCATCGCGGAGGGACGCTCCGCAAGCCCGATGATCAGCAGTAGCGCCCGCAAACGAGGCCCGTTCCAATCAATTTACTCGCGCTCGATCCACGCTTGAGAGAGAGAGAGAGAGGCGCGCACAGGTCGATATTAGCACGGCCAAAAGCATCCCTCGATCGGCTCTCTCTCTAGCTCGACGTGGAAGCTTTAATGAATAGCCGCGCGAGAGAACGGCCTCTCTCTCTCTCTCTCTTCTCTCGTCCTCGTCGATTTCCATACGCGCGTTCACGATCGCAAATGCCTGACTCTGGTATATGGAGCACTCGCTGCTAGATGTAGTCGCGTAATTTTATCACGGCGGTCGGCTGACTCTCTCCCTCTCTCTCCCTAGCCCCAGAGAGAGAGATAGATCCATTTGATCATGATCGGAAGGAATATTAAGCGGTGGATCTATTTTCGATTTCGAATTGCATCGTTTATACATGTCGATTATCCCTCGCCTAGGCCCCCTCCCTCAGGCTTTGTATATACTTATTTGACGTGTTCGAGGGTATATACGTTTCGTCATAATTATAATAACGCGCGTTGTTCGCGAGTTTTTTTCCACTGCAGAACGAAAATTTTTCATTTCAACAAATAACAAGTAAACTACACCTTTGTAAATTAAATGTGAATAATTTTTTACTCGCCTGGGCGAATGAGAAAAAGAAAGAGACAGAGAGAAAGAGTAGAGGTAAAAAAAACACAAGAGTCGAGGAGGTGGGGGGAGGGATATATTTAATTCACACAAAGGAAAAATACCCTGCGGCGCATGTGCCTATTCAAAAAGCTTTTGTGATATTATACAATAGAATATAATACGCGAACTCGAGAGAGAGGCCAGGGTGAGCGGAGTGAAATGCTAAAGAGAGAGAGAGAGAGAGAGGCGTAAGAGGGGGTGGGCTTGAAAAAAAAAGGATAATAATTGATTTAACTCATGAAAAATGCAGGAGTAGGTCGCGGCTTTCGTAATTAAAGTAACCCCCGGCTAATTATTCGCAACGTTGGTATATAAAGTAGCAAACGCGCGCTTTATAACGTACCTCATTGATTTGAAAATCCGAGAAAGAGCTCAGTCGACGTAGAAAATGTCCGGAGACTGTAATAAACACGTCCTTTCCTATATCATCGCCCGAATGATTCTTGCCGCGAGATATTTCTCCCCCTGGCTGGCTGGCCGGAGAGAGGATGTCTCGGTGTGTCGGTGGAAGAGATTCAAGCTCGTTACCGATTCCAGCCTCGATTCCATTTCTTTCCTCCCGCGCGCAGGAGCCTATCACTATGGCCCCTTTCTCTCTCTCTCTCTCGGCGAAAGAGAGACGTGCTACATCGCGAGAGAAGAGGAAAGATATACGCGCTGCTCTCTCCTCTTTAGCTTTTCAATTTCAAGCCTACCGGCCGGCTTGCTTTCCTCGAGTACCTCCTCCTCCGCCCCTTGTATATATCTATACGAGCTCTTGCTGTCGCGCAGAGAATAGAGCGCGAGAGAGGGTAGAGAGATAGAGCCCTGGTAGCTTTGATCCGAATTCGTTACGGCGCATTTACAAATAAACGAGAAAAAGATCTCGAGGCTGCTTGGTCTGCTGGGCCGCCGCCGCCGCGCGCCGATATCTCTAGTAGCTTGGCTGCGTCTTGATAGAAGGAAAGAGAGAGAGCCGACCGGAGCAGCCTGAACTCGTCCTCCCGAAGCTTAAATAATCAATCGTGAGCGGCCTCTACCCTCCTCCTTCTCTTCTCTTTCCCTCTATTTCTCTCTCTCTTTCTCGACTTCTCGCCAAGAGCCAACGGCGTAGGGTTGACCCGAGAAAGCACCTTTCTCTCGGTCGTGTTTGCCACCGCGCAGAGCTGGAGGCTTGCGAAGACCTACTTTTCCAGTGGAGACTTTGTTTTGCCTCCTCCTTTAAACCCCCCGGCCCCGATCCTACTACTGGCGTGGCATTCGCGATCGCACGCCAGCTTGGTTTTGTACTTTTATGAGTTGATTCAGCGGCGCTCGGATCCGCTACGTTTTCCTTGCCACGCCGCGCTCTACGGGCGAATGCTTTTTATTGGCCCTATGCTATATACTTGCCAGCTTCGGCACTTCTTTCTCTTCCTCGCGTCGAAGCGAGAGAGAGATAGATGCTGCTCGGTTGCTTTTACGCTAGAGCTTTCGAAACGGCACCCTTCGACCTCTCTCTCTCTCTCTCACACTCGCTTGTTTTCTATAGAGCCTTCTTGTTGCTACTCCAAATACGCTTCAACGATATCTTGACTACCTTCACCATTTTTTACTCTCTTTTCTCCTTATTTCATGCTTCGTAAATGTAAGCCGTAATCAATGGGGCAACGCTGTCGAATGTTCTGGCATTTCTTCCCGCGATGTACACCTTCCACGTCGTGATTTCCTCCACGGTTCAAAAAGGTAAAAAAAAGCTTTCGAGCTTTCGCCTCTCTCTCTCGGTACAGAGATTTCTTCCTCCTAAGAGACATTCCAATGGAATAATCTTCGGGTCGACTGGAAAATTTCTCAACGCGAGATACTTGCACAAGTTATTTACTTGTCGGGAGCGAGAAACGCGTTTTCTACGGGGCTGTACGCCAAACAAAAGCTCTGGGGGAGGGGGTAGGTGGAAGTTTGGCGGGGGGCCTTAATTAATCCGCAAAGAAAAATACGGCCTCGGTCCACGGGGCCGCTGTACTTCTGCATTACCTTCCAAATTGAATCCTCTCGCATTTAAATTATAAAAGCCCAACGACACGAGAGTAAAAGACGCGGGAGCGAGTGACTGGCAGCTTTTAAGAAGCTCGACCAACGCTTCGCGCTCGGAAAGCGAATAGAGGACGGACTTAATTCGCAGCTGACGACTAGAGAGAGAGAGAGAGAGAGAGAGAGAGTTTTACTCCGGTGATCGTTGTCATGGAAATGGGGTGGGGAGAGTTGCGTTCATTTTCCCGCACTTCCTTGTAATTGCGACTTAATCTCGTCTGGCCGCGCGACTGGTCTATGCACTGCTCGTTGCTTAACGCCTCTTCCAACTCGCGTGCGGCATGATTGCGACCCTGCCTGCTCGCTATCCCGAGTACAGAGTTGAGGCGAGAGTGGAGAGGGTCGCTTTTGCTATTTACATCTCAAGGGGGAGGGAGTCGAGATAGTTTGACTACGGCTGCATTGAAGACGACAGAGAGGCTGTGTTCTCTGCTTGGTACTTTTTGCCCATAGCTCTCGATAAACGGGACTTGTGAAATCTCGGCCTTTCCTCTCTGTCCTTTGGTCGATATCAATCGTCGCGCACGGATAGTTTATCAGGGGAATAAAATAAAGAGATCCATAAATTCGCTGGCCCGTATGTGTGAGTGTATGCGCTACAGGGTGGAACAAATCCGCCTCCGGCGAAGAGCATTGCCAAGAAGACACAGAAATTGCGTGACGCTGACTGGGCCACCGCCGCGACGAAGTAACGGCGCAATCATCAAAAAAGCTCGGGCTTGCTTGGAGAAGCTTGCGGAAGGGGCAAACAAGAGAGAGAGAGAGAGAGAGAGAGAGAGAGAGAGAGAGAGAGAGAGAGAGAGAGAGATAATACCAACGCGATCGTACTTAAACAAGATGCGAGTCTGGGTGGGCGGAGGCGAGTTCGCCTCGCATAAATCTCAGCGTTTAAACGTAACGAATGGCCCTTTGTCGGAAGCGTGTTCGTGTGGGTGTGCGTCTGTTTGTATTCCGCGCGTACACGGTAAGACAGGATGTGTAGTCTAGCAGACGACGCATCCTTTTACTACGGTGAAAAACGACGAGTATACAGCCCTCCTCCCCCTCCCAGACCGTGGTTTTAAGCTCAGCTCGGGCCGCTGAAGGGCTTGGAGGATGAACTTCGTTTTCGTTAAGCTGAAACCACGAAATTTATTTTCCGCTAAGGGCTCCTTGCTTTACGAGGGCGCTTTGAAGATATTGGAAAGGATGCAGGGTAAACGTAGTCTACGTTCATTCTACAGCGAGTGAAAACGCGCGTTTTGATTGTTTGGAATAATTTTTACAATAACGAAAAATGTCAAATCGGCAAAGCTTTGTTAGGTAGCAACGCTGTTTGCAGCACACCACTCCCCCCGTTTTTTTATTTTTTTATTTGCTCAAACAGCTACATTTTTCTCCGGCGTTCGTTTCTTTCTCTTTTTTCCCTCTGTATGCGTGCCTTTAACGATTGGCAAGAGGCAACAAACCAACAGCAAGTTTTTAATGCCCGCGAGAGCTTGTAACGACCCGTCAACAATGCCTCAGCCCTGTAACTTTACCAACGCGCTTCTCTCCCGATTGTGAAACAAGCGTTGCAATACACACACAGAGACACACGTATGTACGCACTTGTCTGCGCAGCCGCTACCAACGTCGCGCATTGTTCCCAGGCTGGCTCTTTACAGCCACCTCCCACCAACTGTAAATATCGGCCGCGTTAGCGGCAATAAAGTCGACGCTCGGCTCGTAAACGCGACGCGCGCCCCTGTGGATATCGCCTGCTCTCGCGTCGACGAGGGCGAGAGAGAAAGGAAAGAAAACCAACAACAGCAACAACTCTGACGAGGGCCGGCGTCAAGTTTCCAAGCGCGAAACCTTCTTTAACGACAAGCTACTGAAAAGAAACAGCCAAGTGGCGTGCGAGCTTTTTTTTCTCTTAAAGGGAGAAAAGTTTGAGCTCGCAAGGTGTGTCGATGAAAAGCTTCGCCGAGAAGGTCTCTGCCTTGGCAATTTCGCTCCAAGTGCGGCCGAAGACGAGGTTTCGCGGGTCTTTAAGACTCGGAACGAGCGCAGAGAAGGAGGAGGTGGCGGGGTGGGGGCGGCAGCTTGAGTAGCATCGTCGTATTTGCGAGCTTTCACGATGACGCTCGTTCGCGCGGGCCAGCTGAAATATTCCAACGGAAGTAGAGGATGTCCAAAGAGCTTATCGGATCATCCGTTAATCTCATTAGGGGTAAAGGATAGGAAAGTGGCTGGAGGGGCTTAGTTACATTTCTCTCTCTTCCCCCCTGCCTACTAAAACCAGCCTATCGCGAGGACTCTGCAGAAATCGAGATGCCGCCGACCTCGTTCGTTCACCTGCAGCGAAAGTCTGCATTTAAAAACGAAGGCGAGTCCGCGCCTTGCTGCGCACCCACGTTCGATGAACCGGAAAAATAACGAGTGACGTTGACGTAACGCGATGTTAAAAAAAAAAACAAGTCGAGGGCTCGTCGATTGGGTTAATAATAAATTTGAAAAAAATGTATAAAATCCATTCGTTTTTTATTTGATAGCGAAACGAACGGAACGCTAATTTTACAGTGCATTACAAACGTTCTAACGATAAAAAAAAAAAAGAAAAGGAAAGGAAGAAGAAGGAAAAAAGAGCCAATTTAGCGTCTCTAGCGCGCAAGTTAACCAGCCTCTTGTTACCCGCAACTCTCAAAACTCTTCGTCGGAGTGGCCGTAAAACAGCGCTTACATTTTAATTACGCGCTACAAACCGAGTCGAAGCGCTGTAGCCAGGGCGAAAGAGCAAAAGTAGAAGAAGAGCAGGAGGAGAGAGAAAGAAAAAAAGGTAAATAAATAAAGCGAGCTTAAGGATAGGGCAAATTAATTACCTGTGCGCCAGAGATCCTGGCAACTCCAGCTGGTCGCTGCTGGCCTTCGTAATTACAGGACACTCCTCCTACCAAGTTGTCCGCGCTCAAAAGAGAGAGAGAGAAAGCGCGCGAATTACAACGAAATCATCGCGCCCGCTTCTTCTTTCCAGTCCGAGCCAGCGGATTCTCGTCTCGTCCCGGCTTTTGGCGGCTTTCCATATCGGGGCTTACGGACCGAGAATCGCTCGCTCGCCTGCTAATACCGCTGCCATATACGTTCGGGCTTATTATTTATTTTGCGCCTGACGATCTTCGGCTCGTATAGACGACAGCTCGTACGTGCGCCGTTGGCTTCTCTATATACTCCTGGCAGTTGGGCTTGATGGAATTTTGAGAGATGCCGGCCGATGGCCCATTGGCACGCGACTCGACTTTCCGATCTTCGATCTTACACTTAGCTTCTTTTTTTGTCCTCGGTTTATTATAACTTTTTAGGCCAAGAGATTGGTGAGGTGCGATATCGATGTGTGATCGTTTTAAATTTCGAGCGAGTATACTTTTCGAACTTTGTATTGTCCTCGCTAAAGTCGCATCGAAAGCGACTTTCTTATTAATTTCGAATTACAGGAAAGCTCGATTGCCCAATAAAAATGTCTCGCTTTATTAATCCATCCCTGATAATGCTTGAAGAACATGAAATTATCGGAATGAAAGAATAGGATGAAAAGGTTCAGAGGACGGGGCTGGTATAAAAACTGGCAGCCGAAACTTTGCTTTCAGCGGAGCTTGCGCGCTTTCGCTTCTTATTTATTTAAGACTTCCTCCCCCCTCCCCAATGCAGCACTTAACCAGGGACTTTCAACGATCTACGTGCCTTCGTCGACGTCGTCGTCTCGAGATTTCATCAAGGCCACGCTCATTATTTCCTCCGATCCGTTTGCAACTTGTCGTCTTCAATTAGCAACGCAACGTGCGATTCACTCCCGCCCCACCTCCTGCTCCCTCCCAAGTTTGTCTTTCTCCGATTAATCAGCCTCCTCGTCCTCTTATCCTTCAATCTCTACATCAAAGCTCTTCGCAAACTCGCCGGCCAATTTCATTAGTTGCTCGCTCTTATTTTTTTTTATCCTCCCTCTTCGCTCGTATTTTAATTTTTCCATCGTCGAGAGCAGAGAGGCCAGCCTCGTCCGATACGACGAAATAGATTAACGTCGGTGGAAAGAAGATCGCGTCAACTCGCGTCGTCTTGTTCGCTACGATAGCCAATCGCCATGCCTTCGTCGTTACTTTTTTTTTTGCCCCTCTGAACCGCGCAGTCCTTAAAAAACCAAGCCCTACCCACGACTGATGGAAAAAAACGGAAGAAATAGAGGATACGCTAGCGCTGGCTGTCGCGCGGTCGGCTTTCAACGAAATTGAATTTTGCATTAAGCTCGCCGGCTAAATTTTTCGAGATTTAATCATTTTAAAAGGCCAACGTACTTAACACGCTCGCGAAAAATGGCTTTTTAGTTTGTGCCGGTTTTTCGTTCCATTCCGATATCTCTGACTTTCTACTGACCAGCAATAACGGACCTTCTACACTGAGAGAAAAAATTCGTTACAAGAACTGCCTATATTCCGTTGTCATTTCATTTGAAAGTAGACTTTCACATAAATACAGCTGATCTTATGG